>JAQFXU010002009.1:0-23634 GCA_034693705.1 Spatulosminthurus flaviceps | reverse complement strand
AATTCCTCCCCGGCGGGGAATCGAACCCCGGTCTCCCGCGTGACAGGCGGGGATACTCACCACTATACTACCGAGGACTTGGATGCTAAAATTTGTCCAGAACAGCTCACCACCAAAATACATATTTCATCTTTGAAAAAGAAACATTTAGCACGTGCGAAAGGGAAATAATTAAGCCCATAGTTTATTATGCACTTTCTTCATAGGCATTGCGAAAGCGTGTGTAACACTCTGTTAGTTGGATTTAACATTTATTAAACAAATAGGCATTTCTAACTACCAAAATACCCTTGAAACAACCAACAACACTTAAAATCTGCCGAGTATCTAGTATGGTCAAGAATATACTGACGAAGATCTGCACCCGTACCTTTCCTGACCATTTTTTATGCATATATGCAAAAGATATTTTCAACAGGATTAAGACATTGATACAGTTGTTTGTTATGGTAATTTATCTGAGGTTGGAAAAGGTTTGGCGGTGAGCTCTCTTTAATCTCCTTTTACACTCACACCATCTTCGTACTATAACAAGACAAGACGCTGAAAACTTTCCCACAATAATAGTTCCTCTGAACCCCTCATTTATTTTTCCCCTTGAAACTGCACCATATAAGTACATTGCCCTAATTTTTCTATCCAATACATATTTAGTTGTCCAGTGAAATTAAAAATTAAGCTTCTCTTCCACTTGTTCTCTTTGCTCCAGTAACTATGTACATACATTCGTTGTAGTGCATTAATTATTATTTTAGTTTGAGAATAATCCTCCTTGATGTCAACGTGACTGGCAGGATTGACTTTTTAAGGAACCCAAAATTAAGTTCTCACCAGACAAATATACTCAGGTTAGAGGCTTTTAGTTAGTACATGTAATTGTTCTCATAATAATAATTATTATTACTTTGTCATGTAAACATTTTAGCTCTGATTTTAGCACCTTGAACCCTGATTTTTGTAATGTTTTTTCCCAAACATTTTCCCTTCCTCGCTCCCACAACCTCTTCATAGCTTTGTTAACATCATCTCTTATTGTTGAATATAAAATCAGGAGTATAAATTTTTTTGCTAAATCATGAGCGTCTTAATGGCATGAAAATTGTGGGAGTATTTGTATAATAATTCATTATAACTTCACAACTTGTAATTAATGATTACGACTGAAAATAGTGTTTTACATTTGTTTGAATTAAGTGGGAAGTGCAGAATGAGCTACTTATTGTTAGCCCGGACGGTTCTTTGGGCTTTGTGCTTTGTGAGTGCCGCTGCTATTAATGGGAACAACGTTGTGGACAAGAATGCTTCAACAGTGATTCCAGTTCATGCTGGTAGCACTAGTAATAATACGGTAGTTATTATTTTACAAAGTATATATTTACACTCTTGCGGATTATGTAATTAGTAACATTAAAAGTAATTTAAAATTATTTAATGTTAAGCTGTGTGGTAACTTTTTGATTTGTGATGAAAATAATGTTTCAGTTGACTCGAAATGTTCCTCCAGATGTGTACGTGAATGAACTGGATAAATGGATTCCTCCGGCGGCAATTCGTCAGGGTTTCCCATACTATTTTAGTGGTTACGACTATGATGGCCGACCAAGTAAGTGATGACTAACTTTTTTATGAATACATACTCTTGTTCAGGAATTAATATGTTGTACTAAAACTGTGGAATTCTCATATTTTAGCATTATTATCTATTGTTCCATAGTTTTAGTGGCAGAAATAGGCAAGTGGAAATGGAGTAGCGTTTTTGGGCCGGACGCGAAACCTGAACTGGAGCGGGATTTAGAAACTCACATTATTCAAGCCTTCCACAGAATGGCCCGCTTTTCTCAGCAATCACCGGATGAGGAGGCAGTTATAATTATTGACTTTAATGGCTTTAGTCATACGCAATTACGTAACACTGGATGTGAGTTATATTTTCCAGTTTTAGTATTATTGGATTGAAAGTGCGAGCGGGGAAATAATTTTTTGTCATTACCAATTATTTTATTATACAGATATGGAATTCCTCCAAAAACAACTACTTCATTCGGAAAGGTATCGAGGGAAATTAGGATATGGATATTTCATTAATGGTGAGAAAAATAAAATGATAATAAGTAATTGTAAGGGACTACATAACTTAATTGTTGAAACTCTTGCAGTAAATTTTGTGGCTCAAACGTTACTCACGTTCGTAAAACCAATGCTGGGGGCGTTTTTTGAAAGAGTTGAGATTTACGGGACTAATCCACGGCTATGGATACCTCATCTTCTTCGCAGAATTCCAAAAAATCAACTTGGTCCGTGGTACGGAGGGTCGAAGGACTTCAAACCTTTAGCTGTGTATCGTTAAAGACTGAATAATAATGAAATTTGTTGTACACTAACCCACAGTTGTACAGAGGGCGATGCAGTCGCGACTCGCGATGTACTTTTTTTGTAGTCATTAATAACGGTAAAATTATCTTGAACCGTTTTCAAACTCCCTTCCGATTTGTACTCTTTGACTTTATACGTGCGTATTTTTTTGTAATAAGTAATAATAATTGAATAATAATAATAATAATAAATTATTCATTAAGAGTCAAACATATGTTGGTGCGCTTTTAAAATGTAATTAAACACGAAAGTAACTTTTTATATGCTTGAAATGAAGGTAGCCATTCTTATTACTACTTTACTACTGGCATTGGCATTTTTAGGAGAGTACGAGTGATTTATTGAATGATTTACAACTTACAACATGTCTTTTATATGAGACGAAAAGTTTAGTAGTGACAGGGACGTAAAGTTAAGAGGGATGTTTGAAAATATTTACAAACTGAAGGAATTAAAGTGGCCGAAGTGGCGAGCATTGATATGATGACGGAAATGTACTTTGGTCTACCATTTTCCAAGGATTTTCCGGCAGAGTTTGAATTTAGTATGGGGATGTGTTTATAATCGAAAAATTAATTATTATTACTTTTTCTTTTCCTGAGAATTATTCCTCGCCACGGCACGGGCACCTTGCACTATGATGTAGCATAATCTGAAAAAAACTATAAGTAGCTCGTTTGTTAAAAATAAAAAAAATTTATAGACTAGAAAAAGGACGGAGGTCCGCTGAATTTTTCAAAATTCAAGATCAAGATTTCATGAACGATTTTCGATTTTCCCGCATGAGGAGTTTCATCGCTGATGGATACTGACAAATTATTATGAGTTTGTTTTTTTTTTACCTCAGCTCGGCATTATTTTGATTAGCGAGTCAAAAATAGCAACTTGACAGTTGACAATCAGCCATCAGCAATGTACAATATAAGAATATGCAATGTAGTCAATTTCATGAACAAAAACCGCACATAGCAACATCAAACATCAATCGACCAGCTCAAACTCAAAACCAAAACGACAAAAGCCGACCCGTAGACTCTTTATTTTTTCTCGTGATTGTATTATTGTATATATATTTTGAAGGTTCCAAGGCAAGGGTAAGGGTTTCAGGTTTCATTTCACTTTCAGCCCTTGTCTCGTTTTTGTACCTCTAAAATATTATTATTTTCGCTATGCCCGCATGATATAATCAACGATTTAAATGATAGTATGGACTTGAAGGTGGTGGTTTTAATGTTATCACTATGTACTCAATTTTCTCATTGCAATAACCGCCCCTACGCCAACTCTAACCGAGGGCCTCAATACTTTCACCAGCAGCAGCAGCGCCAATCTTCAGGAAGCGTTCGTCATCATGGCCATCCAGGTGTACATTTCGTAAGCTGCGACCTTGTCCTTTAACTCACCTCACACGCATCTATGTCCATATAAATACAATCAATAAGGTGATAACGGAAAGATTAATAGGGAAAACGTAAAACTCCTACCCTGCTGGGAATCCCATGCATGCTGTAGGAGGATATAGCGATCTGTTCTCAAAATGAAAAAAGTTATCATTTATTTATAAGCGGAATAATTAATTGGCCATTAAGGCTAATTTTTGATTTTTCCAGACAGACAGACAAAAGGCAACAATACGGATGATGACGGAAAGAGTACTCAAAACTCTCAGCCCGAACATGGAAAATGAGCTACAACGACTTGGAGATCGTGTGTACGGCGGAATTGTGAAGGATCAGAAAAAGGCAGATGCCATGGAAAGGGCCAAGTTTCGTGCCAGCCGGAGCAATAATAACAAGCAGAAAAAACAACTCACGTCTACCAAAAAGCCTACAGGAAAAGGAAAAGCGCACAACCAACAACATCATAATTTCAGGAAAAAAGGATAATAAACCTATATGATACGGTGCATCAATGCAATGTAATGCTAAGTAATCTTACATACTAAACCTTCATTTCATGATGATATCATGTTGAGGGAGGAGGATGGCACATATGAAACTACATGAAAGCGCCCGTCGCATCCGCGTCTGAGGATGGCTTATTTAGTCAAACGTGTTAATTCAGTATAAATTTATACGATTTATTATATAATTATAATATAATAATAATAAATATGCTTATATTATATTATAAATAATGAACTTCGCGAAAGTGCAATAAACACATAAATAATGCTTAAATTGAATCACTTCTCTCTCGCCAAAATATGATGTGTGTGCATGTAATTAGTACCTTGAATAAAAGAAATAATTTTTATAATGCATGATATTAATTTTAATTTAATGGCGCGCAATAAAACCCTGTGAGAATTCTTACTTTTGGGTGTTAACTCGTTTAATGTAGTGTAACTTAACCCTAATATACTATGTACCTCTTCTTAAGTACCCAATTTTTAAGAGTGGGGTAAGTATAAACATAAAGACGGTAAATTTATAGTTAACGTTGCCCGTCCGTCCGCTTTTTGGGGAATTCATTGCAGGTTGGTTTTCCATGATTAATTGGTCAACATAATTAATCAACATTGGCCAGTCTTTTAGGGTATTAATTGGAGCATTGTTTTCTTAATTAATTGGTCAAATTGAAAACGTATTGGTCAGTTTTTTGGGCATTAATTAGAGGATTTGGGGACGTATACTATAAAACTATAGCATATTTTTAACCAATATTCGTGGTATCTAGTATACTAATTACGGGAATTGATTTCCGGGAATTTGTTGGATTATTTTTTTAATCCGCTTCGTAGGAATTTTTTTAAATACAAAAAAAATATACCGTTTGTATATATACATACTCAAACAGAACAGCAGAAACTGTCAACACTTTGGTCTACCATCCCCTCCTTCCTGAGATTATTGCCCTGCATGCTTCAATAAATACAATGAACGAGGAAAACATTGTATTTGATATGATTCGATCCGTTAAGAGACAGCAGTATAACGCTTTTTCTCTTATGGTTAATTCCATTGACAGTAGAAACTCTCAGTCGAAATGCTATTTTCTTGATGCACCTGCGGGAGCCGGGAAGAGTTATATTTCTCGAACTCTTTCTCATTGTTTTGCTCAGTCGGAACCAAAACGGTGTCATTGTAGCGACTTCTGGAATAGCAGCTCCATTACTTCAAGGTGGTAAAACCGCCCATAGCAGGTTCAAAATTTCAGTTCCCGTTGAAAATTCAGCATCAATGATTAAATACGATTCTCCCGAGGCAAACGTTTCAAACGTACTTAGAGAAAAGCGAGCCTCATAATGTGGGATGAAGCAACAATGGCTACGTCACATATGTTGGCTGTGGTTGACCGTCTCTATTGAAATTTCTCAAAGGAAACTCGTTGCCATTTGGTGGTATTGTATTTGTTTGCGCGGGGGACTTTGTACAAACTCTCCCCGTAATTAGACATGGTGATCGTGTACGAATAACTTGAGTCATGTCTAAAAGGTTCACGTCTATGGAGAAAATTCAAGACCATCCCTTTGATGAAAAACGTTCGTCTTTGTGCCGGCGAGGCAGCATCTGGTGAATTACTTGGGCGTATTGGGAATAGTGAGCGAGTGGCATCGGTTGGAAATCTTCCAAATGAATTTGTTGAGTTGTCCCGTAGCTGTATATTAACCCTCAACCTGAGATATCCATCTCAATGACCTCATTGTCAGTCTCACAACCAGATCACTGCTCAAGTAAACAATTCGATTGTTTATGGTTTCGTGGAACTCAAAGTATTGATCAACACTTTCATTGATAATGTATAAATCAACAAGAATGAACAAAGGGGCAGAAATCGTTTTAGATTTGTTATGTGAGTTATTCTGAAGAAGTTCACCTTCGCGATAGCTTGGTCCCATTGCTTAGCTTGTTGTGAGACACGCGTTAGGAGAAGGTAGCATTCAATATGTTCGAAATGGGAACATTTGTAGCAGTCTTTCTTGCCGTGGTCTCCGGAGCACTTGGGGAAGATTCTCACCAAAATAATTTCGATTCTACTTCAACTGCCGCAATAACTTTCGGTGGGCAGAGCTTACTTCCGGTACATACTTTTTGCCTCAATTACGTATAATTGTTCAACACTTTTTAGCAAATGTTAAGGACTAGACATACATATACATGCATTCTATGTAATTACATATATAGCTCAACTATATAGTGTTTGTATTGAGAAAAGTTGTCTGGCATAGAGTATATTACGTCCAAGAATATTTTGGACCTCGACAAAAAAGGTATGGTCGAGGGCCGGCAAAAATATTTTGTCGATTGTAGCCCAGGTTGAAATATGCAATTTGTATGAGAGTAAGAATAATAGTGAATTAAAATTTTTGACAAGACCTTACCCAAAAAAAATAAATTTGTGAAATTGTTTTTTTGTCACTGGTTCCTTAACTTCCTCATATCCGTAATTACTTGACACAAACGATCAAATGACAAGTCAAAAATATTCTTGGATAAACACGTTCTCTGTGCCAAACAACTGTTTACTGGCACAAAAACATGGAATAAATCATGCAATGACATGCTTGCAACGCAAGTCCGAAAAGTTTGAAATGAAATAAGGAAGGTAAATAATTTGCCTTGCGTTCCCCATGATACAGATTCCGGAGGAAGGCTCTGCACTGACAGATGGGAATTTGCAAAATAATTGGGTTCCACCCGCTGAGTTAAAAAAGCTTTTCCCGTACTACATCAGTGGCTATGACTACGACGGCAGACCGAGTAAGTCCAGTCAAAAATCCAAGCAGGAAAAATATTAGAATAAGACAGATTCAGATTCAGTTTTATTAACGTGTTAAGACATTACTGTATGGAATGATCAAGAACATTTTTTGCTAACAGAGTAGGAGTATGCCTTTTCTCTAAACGCCTTCACTTTGGATGCATGGTCGAGATTTAGTGGCTTCCTTAAAAAATGTAGTTTTGTATTACATATGTTATAACCCACACAGCAAGGCCATAATTAATAACGGATAATACAATTAGACCATGTCTACAAACATGGCATTCTCTAAATCAGTTTTTGTGTTGTGAGACTAGTTTGGTTCGGGATGAAACTATCGCGCAGACATTATTATAATGTTCATTTCATGACAGCGTCTAGTCCATAATTACTCCCAGGTACTTGAAGGAGTCCACTACCTCAATGGGGTTATCTTCCAAGGAAAGAGTTTCGGTATCAGTATACGCTTGTACAGGGAACGAAAAACCATTTACGAACGTTTTCTCCACATTCACTCGATCATTCCATTTTTGACCACCCAGGCTTGCAGAATATTGATCTCTGATTGTTGTGCCTCCTTTGCCTTAGCAAGGGATTTATCAGAATAATAATAAATGACTAAGTCATCTACAAAAAGGATACATTTGGCTATTTTGAACAACGCTGGGAGGTCATTAATAAATATTGAGAACAGGATTGGGGACAGCATCCAACAAGCGGCTGTTTATGTTTTGTTTACATTAATAAAAAATTATTACTGTTCCAGTCGTGGTGACTAAATCCGGAATGTGGGATTATCAAGGTGTGATAAATAAAGGGCCGGAAGAGATAAAAAGCTTAGAAAAATATTTCTCCCACGTTTTCTCAACCTTGGAGTACTGGTCAGACAAAAGCCGGACAGGTGATGTGGCAATCCTTCTCGATTACAATGATTACAATGTTCACCGGACCGACACAAGAGAATGTAAGCTCTCACTTATTCTCGCTCTTAAAATCCCGACTCATACATTTCTATGTTACACAATAATTGTTATCTTTTTCCCTTAAATTCTGCTGGTTTTAGCATTGACAATGCAATTAAGGATTTTCCGCAAGCTTTATGAGTTCCAAAATAAAATTGCTTATGCTTTAATCGTCAACGGTAAGTATTTTTTGTTTGTACAAGTCGCAAATTTTGACGCAGGTGACCAACGTTTTCCTTGAGATTGCATTCCCCTTCCTCGATTTTATTCTTTCAGCCAATTACAAAACTCAAGCAACTCTTGAACTAGCAAGACCAGTGTTAGGAGGGCTGATGGAAAAGCTGGATATTTACGGAACCAATCGAGCTAAGTGGCTCCCGATTGTCTTAAGGAAATTCCCAAGGGATCAAGTTGCAAAGGCGTACGGTGGGTTCGAAAATTTTGTTCCTATCTCAGAAAGTTAAAACCCGACGTAACCGATGAAAAATTAATGAGCCTTATATTCAATTAAATATGGTTGCTGTAAAAGTGAATACCACTACTATTCATCAAATATCTACATGCCAACTTCATTTTACAGCTTCTTTCTCGTACTACTTCTACGTGTAAGTGAATAGGTTAGGTTAGGTACATATACTATGTATGTACTTCCTTTTCATGTACTCCAAGTGTTTGTAAAATTATGATTTCTATTACACTTTACGGTATTTGGATTTATATTCCACATTAAAAACTATTTACGTGAAAATTGTATGACAACGAAAACGAAGGAATGCATTTAGATTATGTTAATCTAACAAAAAACTATCATGACAAAACAGTAACATTATTAATCTTAGTAAAGTAATAAAATATAAAATATATATAAATAAATTATTATTGAAATCCATAAAATTATTATTATTAAAAAATTGAATTTTCAAGTATAAAACTCTTCCCAAAACCTTGATTTATTGTGATTCCATCAAAGAACGAAAAATCTACTTTCTCCCACGAATTCTCAGTTCACCACTACCAACTTACTTCCACTACCACACAGCATAGCATGCATGCGGCACAGTTTATTTTGTAGGCATGCATAATATACTTCACTACAGCCAGCCGAGCCTGGCCTGAACCTAACCTGAAAGGGAAGACATTTACTTTTGTAGCTACTTCATTTTCGCTTACTAGAACAAATTAATTCCAATGCGGTGATGATGATATGACATTAGTAGACGTACATTCTAACATTAACATTGCAACAATAACAATAGTATATATCGCCGCGCCTTGCAGCAGCCAGCTAGCTGATAGCTCCTTCATCCTTCCTGATTCCTGAGATTATTAATTTCAACTTGTTTCAAAAATAATTTTGCTTACGATTACGATATCATAGTTTTTTCTTCAATCTGGTCGATGTCAATAGAATTTGTGTAATCGAGAATCGAGACACAAATTATTCGCAGATACAAGGCTTGGAGCAAAAGTTAGAATAAGAAACCAAAGAAAGTCGACGGTTGACCATAGCTTGAATTTGTCTCCATTCGATTGTAATTTGGGTAGGCATAGGCAAGTGGTAAGCTTGAGGTATATATACGCTTAACAACGGCCGTCATTTTCGAACGGACTTGATCAGAATCACTGCCTTTCACTGCTAGCTTAGGAATCCTAAAATAGCAAAATGTCATCGTCAGTAAGTCAGTTTTATCACATTTTGTCTACCCGGCAAAACGTATTTTATACATATTGTACTTGTAGATTGATATATTAAGTATAGTATTAAAGTATTAAGTATTGTATAACTGGCATCGACATAAAAGGGTTACAATATAGTCTCAGTACCTAGTTGGCTGGTTGTATCCTCTATCCTGAATGACATACTTCGAAAATTCTTCTATTTTGTCACTATTTACGTATTAATTTTTAATCTTGAAATGTCCAGTTTTCAGTTCAAATTGAAATTATTCCAGTTCCATAACCTGCTGAAAACACAAGATAGTCTTCAACCAATTTTTCAAAACGAAAATCGCGACTCTGTCACAAACTACCATCGGCATGCAGAAGACGGCAAACAGATAGTTTCCAATTTGGGATTGGGAAGGCTGACAGACGACAGTTCTGAGGACGTCTGCTTTCACGATTTTCAGATTGGCGGTGGATTCCACAAAAGTGATCATCAGTTATCTCCGTTTAATCATGAGGCTGGATCCACAACCGAAAGGCGAGCTTCATCCACGACCATTTTGAAACATTGTCCAGCCATGCATAGCATTGCTATTCCGGACATGAGTCTGACGGAACTTAAAACAGTTACAGAATTATCAGTCCATGAGCCCTCTGAGACTGATGGAACACCTGGAGAGTATTGTTCTTCTGCTTCAGGAAGTGGTATTCCGAAACGAGAATCTATTGTAAGCTCCGCTTCTTCTCACCAGGTTAATATGACTAGCTCCCCCAGGAATAAGGGCGTTAGGCTCTCAACAGGTCAGAATTAAAAATCATACCTGTATAACCAAGGGCACACACTTTAAATATATGTTATTTATCTTGTAAGAAATACAAAAAAAATCTGCTAAACCAAATGGTCCATTCTTAATTCAACAAAACAAATTTCAGCTCGCCATAGGCCTTTACGTTCATCAAGTGCCCAATGTCCCAGTGTCAAAAAAACTGCAAGTCCCAATAGGAAAGGTCGTGGTAGCTACGTTTGTACGAAACCAAAAACTAACAAGAGAAATCAACGCAGATAATGTCTCTCAATTAGTACACTTTACTCTATAGCATTTAATTATTATGTATATGAACTGAGTTTCTAACTAATAATTTTAATTATTAGTCCCTCAACATCAACATTTAAACAATGAACAGATTCGAATTCAAAATTCATGAGCACGTATGATACAACATCTGATTTTTAAAATACAAAACAATTTTATTTTCTATCTATCGTCAGAAATACAAATAAAATCCTAACTGTGGCAGCACCAGGTAAAGAGAAACTTGCATCGTTCTCGTTCATTTAAAAACTTTGGAATAAGAGATACAGTCAACAATAGTATTCTAGTATTCATATATTCAACAATAAGAATTAATTAAATCGTACGTTCAGGAACAATGAAAAATGTTTAGTACGTTTGGCATATCAAAACAGCCACATTAGTCCACATTTAAATTGCAAGAAGCAATCCAAGCACCAGGAAGATTAAAGCCAGAGATAATACTGTGGTGGAACAATACAAATCTTTCGACCCTACAGATGACAGCTCAGAAGCTGTTAATTTTGAAGCTGGGAAACCGTTGTCGGCGTATATTTTACTCACAGTAGCCACAGACTTTTTGGGTGTGCGGGTTCGATTGGGATCGTTGAAGTTGACAGAATACAAGCCAAATTTTTCCCTATATAAAAATAAAAAAGGCAAACCATCATGCATCACCCATAAAAAATATGCAAGTTTTTCCGATGTGACCCTTGCACATGCACTTACGTGTAGCCCACACTCCACTCAAACACATCCATTAGGGACCAAGCGAAATAGCCAGTTACGTTGCACCCATCTAGTTTGATAGCTTTTAGAACTTCGTTGATGTATGAGCGAAAGTATTCAGCCCGTTGGTTATCTTCTAGCCCACCGTTATCACTGCATCCGTTTTCTGTAATAATGATTGGCGGACTTCCGTACTCATTTTTAATCCATACAAGAAGTTTTCGAAGCCCCCATGGAACCATTTTTAGCCACACCGATCCCGTACTAGGCCAGCTGGGGTCAACAGTTCGTTTGGTTTCGGAATCAGAACTCCAACTTGGATGTTGGGCATCGGGTGGAGAAGGCGAAACTAGTTGTGTGGTGTAGTGGTTTATCCCAAAAAAGTCGGAAGATCCTTTCAATCGTGCAGACCAATCAGGGCTAAAGTACGGTAGTCGAGACTCGGAACGATTTTCTAGCTTGCTATGACCGTCTATTAATTTCCGCATTACTGGAGGGTAGTCACCTTTGAATATTGGGCCCATTATCCAACCCAGCTAATACATAATAATATATTGTATAATCACACTTTTGATAGCTACGCAGTGTTCAGAAGTTGTGGAAACTATCTAAGCTAATTCTGTTTATTTTTCTTAAGTTACTAACTCGAAATTGTAGGGCTCTTTCAGCTGCTTCTTTATCTTCCGGAGAATCCGTCGCAGGTTCATACCACCACGAATCAGCTGCAATTCCGACTTTCCCTTTCTGTTTAGCACTGAATTCTTCCTTATAAATATGGTAAGCCATGGCATGAGCCTTAAGCACAGTATGCACGCACAAATAAGGCTGCATAGAAGGTTCCTTCACTCCTGGAGCAAATGTACCTTCATCATAGCCATGGATGCAAAAGACATACCTACAGGAATTAACACAAGAGTTTCCTCTTCTTTAAGTATAATTACACATTGGCTTAACAACCAATAAGTTTCATATATATTCCAACTCACGGTTCATTTATTGTAACCCAATGCTTTACTCTGTCGCCAAAGTTCTGATAGCAGATACGAGCATAATCTCCAAATATCCCGATTAATTCCTCATTTTGCCATCCTCCCAGCTCCTGAAGATTCTGGGGTAGGTCCCAATGGTACAGAGTTAGCATCGGCTCGATTCCCTCGGCAACCAGAGCATCAATGACGTTATTGTAATAGTCGATTCCAGGCTGATTGATTACTTCAATAGTCCCTTTTGGCAAAATCCGTGCCCAAGATATGGAGAGACGATAGGATTTTGCCTATAGTCATTAATGATCCTTAATATTCATTTACTCATTCATTGCCTCATACCGCAATGATTCATATCTTGTAATTAAACCCGACTGAAGACTACATCTGCCATCGAGGTTAATTATTATTACTATTATATAAGTAAGTTCAATAAAAATAAATGCCAAGGCCTTTATCAGGAAATTCATGAGTCATTGCTCTTTCTGAAGACTCAAATCAATTTCTCCGTCTCATGTATAAGTAATAAAAATATTATTATTAATATTGTACGTACGAACGACACCGGCTTATAAAATAAATTCTGTAATTTCCAATGTACTCATTAATCAATCTTACTCACTCCAAGGTTTTTGACAAGCCTCACATCTTCCTTATACCTATGATAGGAATCACATGCCACATCTCCATTGCTCTTGTCCAAAATTTTTCTCGGATCAGAATGGCAAAATCGATCCCATATTGACTCTCCCTTCCCTTTAAAAAAATTAAATAATCATTTTTAAACTCACAAAATTACATACATCAAAATATTAGCACACAGAATACAGTTTAACTCAAGTGTACACTGTATGTATGATCCACATGCATATGAACAATTTTAAGTAAAAAATATTAAATTATTATTATATTCTTTCATTGTTCAATTTACCATCCTCATTCCAGGCCCCTTCAATCTGGTAAGCTGAAGATGCTACTCCCCAAGTGAAATTCGGGGGAAATACATCGTGCAAAAATTCATCCTTGTTGACATTTCCGTCGTCACTAGGCATTTTTAAAGCTTTTGATTTCCAATCTCTATTTAAATTCAAAATCCCTTGTTCCGGCCAAGTTGTTGAATTATTAGCACTACTTATACTAATACCACTACTGACACCTTCACTGGAATAATTGTTTAACAATAATAATAATTGGTAGCCAAAATATTGGGAAAAATGCGGGTCAGAGCTAATATTTCTAGAAGAATTATTTATGGGTCTAAACGCGTGCAATGTTCCTGTAAAATTACACCAAGTATTTCCAATTAAGGAATAAATCACGAGGGTATGTAATAAGAGCACTTGGGAATTCAGCACTGGAATGTTAAAAATTCTTGACTTGCAAGAAGACCGTACTTTTAGCAACAACGGATCACCTTCACTCCCATCGTCGTCAGCTGCTCTCGCTCTCCTTTTGTTCACTATGTTATAACTTGAGTTCCATCCTATCCTTTGCATTTCCCTCGTTGGCCAAGTAGCAGCTGGCTCACCTTTTTTATGTTCCATTTGCTGTAACTTTTTACATGTACAAGTAGCTATAGTTTTATGAGTACTTTCCAAGCACTTATTCAGACCTTTGTTAAAATACAAAAACACCTATACAAAGCTTTAATTTCACAGCCGCCTCAAGGTTAAATCTTTTTTTATTGATATCTGCTGAGTAATAAAATAATAATCATTATTATTATCAAATTGATTGGAAGCATGTAATTACATAACCTGAGAGAAATAATTATTTACAAGGTGTATTTTTAAAGCAATTTCAATGCTACAACTGTCAAAATTGAGTTCATTAATAATTATTCATTATTTTAATTGATAGATTTAGGGACACAATGTAAAATATTTATTTATATATGTATAATAAAAATATATGTACATAGATTTATTCGAATGTTATTTGTGTAAGAAAAAGAAAATACATAAAAAAGGAAAGTCTCTCAGAGTACCCCAGCCCGGGGACTAATAATAATTATTTTTGATTATTCTTCTTAATTGTATTGTGTGTTGCTTTTAAATAGATTTTTAGAAATGAGTCCTTTCATTCTATTCTGAATATAATAATTATTACATGAAAATAAAAACGATTATTCAAGGATATTTCTATTGCTAGTGATCACTGGCATGATAAAAGGATCTTGGACTGTGTACACTTGAACTATATACTTAAGCATGTGAGAGTCTGATTAGTAAGGAGACTTTGACTTGTTGGTTGAATTTTTGCAAACGTTAAGTAATTTAAGTAGCACATGGAGAGTTGTTTACATAACACAATATCAATAACTTTCCTTCTGGACGTGCAGATGTGCTTTTTTTGTGTGGTGTATCTACCTTGCCTTTATTGCCTACATTAAATATCAGGCGCATATACAGAGGATACAATTACAATAGAAGTAATGGATATACACATTTAGTTGTAATTTACACCTCAGAAAAAATGTTATATTGTAAAAATTCAACTTGACGACGATCTGGGTATGTAATATGAAGTAAATTACATATGAGTTAGTAATGTGTGTTATTCCAATCCAACGCATGGATGGTTTTCAGGCAAAGAAGGATGTAGGAATGAAGTTGTAAAAAACACTATTGTGTACAAAATACAGATGGTCCTATTGGCCTATTGGTGATAATTTCTGATTATATAAGATGAATGATGAACATTTAATTGTTCCACTTTTTGTGAAAATAGGGTCGAATCTTGACATTAAAAATTATGGGAGATAGTTTGAGTTGGATAAAATATCACAATGCAGTGATAAGACAACTGAATACGCTGTTAATTGATCTGCCACTGGAATCACAAATTATTGTCGCGTCCACGTCAGAAGTACTTATTTACTTTTACTCAAACAAAAAGACGAAATCCGACTCTCACAATCACACTTCCCCACACAGCAGGTTGAAATGATACAAATATTGGCAAAAGTAGGGTTACTTATGGATTAAAAATAATGTTGTCCCAGAATGTGACACGTATGGTGCAAAAATGGAAATATCCTACTTTGAATGTGAACTGGGAATGAAATGATACTTACCAATAATAAAAGTATGCGAATAATACAGATGCTCAATCATGAATTTTTTTGTGGCTTCCCATATTTAGTATTTGTGAGGAGGCCGCCGAGGGTCGTCTTAATTTAGATGGAAGGAAGTGTATTTTGAAGGGAAATGAGTCTTGAGCCCATTTCCATAAAATTTGATGAGGTAATTAATGAGTAATAAGTCTGAGACCAAGTATGCTGCGGTTATCTTTCTAGTCTTGGGGCGGAAGTGATGAGAAGAATTGACTGCATCAATCCAGACTACATTCCACCCTTTCAAAATTTTGTTTACAATTCCACTAAACTATGAGTTAGAGTTGTAAAGGAAGAATATTAAGATGCTAGTGAGGGGGGTGCATAAAATGGTACTAATTATCTATGGTTGTACATTTGTTTAAGAAGATATGTTCGACAGTATGCAATTTTAACTTTTTCGAATCTATTCTTCATTGGTAAAATCAAGGATTTTAAATTCCTGAAATCTTTAACAAGGTTATTATGATTTTCTCAAGCAACAAAGGTCAAAAACTCCGATAAATACAATTGAGATGACGTATTTCGCGGATTTTCCTGAAATTGGCTATTCACAGAACCTTAAGTTTATCTGAAAATTGTCGTCTAAATGAGATCATTGCTTTCTGAGAAAATTCAGTTACGTCGTTATCAGGAATTCAAGGCAAATGACAACGTTGGGAATAAAGGGAGGATTGTGGCATAACTTTTCAATATTGTAAAAATCCATTTTTTCCCCAGATTGATTCTTAACCAAGAAGAAGAATGTTGCACACTACACCACACACATAATACAATTTCTGACTAAAACAGATCCAAAATCCGAACAACTCAAGATACATACATTTTACAGATATTCTCAATTCTGTAAAATTTTCAGGGGATACAAGAAACATTGTTGTACCAACCAGGCCTTTTGCATGGACCCCCCCCCCCCATCCCTTCAGGTTTCGCATCATATTGGAGAATAATCTGCTGCTGGTTTCATCAGCTCTTTAATAAAAAGTATTGCGATTTACAACAACCATCCCATTATAGCCTGATGATAGTTTTTGCTATTTCGCCGTCTACTCATTATTTACTTTTATGTTTTTTACACATGTACATATTGGCAAGGGAGCATAATATCATAATATGTATTATGCGAGCTTGTGTGAGCTTCTCTGAAGTTGGAAGTGCGAACAAGATTTGTACTTCAACCTTTGACTTTGGGCGGAAATGCCCTTGATTACACAAACTTTTCTATGCAAGCTGATTTTGATAAACCCGACTATATACACAGTGTACAGTTATTACAGTTTAATTTGAGTTCATTTCATGCTCTAGTTCGGGATTATGGCCTATGACAATTATTGCAAATGGTACGATACAGAAATTCTATGACAATTACTACCATTTCGATTATTGTGATTGTTTTGCGAAAATGAATTTTACTGCTATATGTATGTACTTATATAGCAGTATATGTATATTTAGCTATATGAAGGGAAGTACGCACTGCCACTAGTGCCACTGCATATGTATTTGCACTTTTAAGATCTCTACTGATGTAAGTAAATACATAAAATGGAACCGTCTTACATATTAGGGAGAATGGGGTAATACGATAGTTTTTCCATAAACGATTCATTTCGCAAATTACACTCATGTTAAATACAAAGTGTGTATAAATACACTTCCTATTGCAATTAAAAAGTATTCAAGTGATATAATTTTATACCTAAGTCTGCATAATCTTACCAAAACGAAATGACTCTACTTAAGCACATATAAGTACGTATCTCTGTATTATCTGACACAAAACTGACGCCTATATAGTATAAGCAACGGCGGGACATGACACGTCAGGAAAGTAAAACTTGAACCGGTGTCTTCCATAATCGGACGACACTAAAAACCGTTTCTTACAATATTTCACCTTTTTAAAATATGTTGACCGGAAGAAACAATTTATTTACCAGGAGGGACAAACGTGCTCTATGAATAAGGGCGAGTATGCAGGGTGTGCTGCAAAAGTACATGATTGTTGTTGGAATTTGTGCGAATGCGAATATAAGTACGTGCCTTATTCTCCTCCTCCACAATCCAACTGCCAAGAACAAAGCGTAGCTAGCACATATGTAGATGGTCATAGTAAATAATTATGTGAATGTGAGCAAAACGTTTATTTAATATATTATTATTTGGACACCGTTCCTCCCATTTCAAATAGCAGGTGCAAGGCATTCTATTAGCATTTTTGCATTTTTAATGTCCATCACTGCTTTTTTCCTTCCTCCTTTTTTGCATTCTCTCGTGTAGTGATTGTGCTGTGGCTACATCTATATTATATACTTAATGAAAAAGATACAAAGCGCTAATTTGCATAAACAAATAAGGCGTTCTCTTTATATACTTTAGCCTGAGAGTGAATAGTTCAGAGAACTTAATTTACTTTCGTGAGTAATCCATATAAACCTGGAACTGGAAATAACTGAAGGCTCAAATATTACAATATACGGACTGCATGTCAGCTGCATTTCAGTTGTAAGTAACTTTACCTCCATGCCAGGAACATTTCATTCAAGTTCAGTCGTAGCGTAGAGGTCAAATACATTCCATAATATGAGAACTGGTTGAATTAACTTGAATTTAAATCTATACGCTGCACTGAGGTCAATAATAATTAATTTTGATAGCAGAATAATTCGGATGTGTGAAGCTTTTTAAGTTGTGAATATTCGAAGTACCTCCTTATATAGTTTGTGTGAGTGTATAGAAACATGGGATCCTCTCCGTCGAAGTTAATCACTCAGGATTTTATGAATGAGTTAATTTTGTCAACGGATTTTAAAGGTAAAATTTTACGTATACTTTACTAATACAAGTTAAATAGTTTATTGTATTATAAAATATAAGCTTAATATTATTTGGCTAATTGACTGTATTGATTTTTTTTCCAACTTTTAGCCCCAGAAATTTTGGAAATTCATGACAAGTTCATGATTGCATGTCCCACCGGTAAATTAAATCCTGTCAAATTTCAAGAGTTGTATACAGTAGTGTTTCCATCTGGGAATCCTCATGTGGTAAGTATATATGTATTTTAAAAATTATTTCTGTGGAAGGAATCCGGGAATGAATGAAGTATGCATAGGTTATTTTTCTTTGTTGCTAATATGCTTCGTTGCTGATGTTTGAATGAAATGTTATTCTTCATCCACAGTTTTCCGACTACATGTTCAGTTGCTTTGATCAGAATGGAGATCAGAAGATTGATTTCCGGGAGTTCTTGTGCGCTCTTCATGTGATTGCAAGAGGATCCGTTGACCAGAAGATTAATTGGATGTTCCGGTTGTATGATCAGGATAAGAATGGGGAAATCGACCGAACAGAGATTACGGATTTGGTAGAAGTAAGGCTTTCCACACTTATGGATGTAGTGGTCCTTATTTCTGGCACTTGGTGAGAGAATAATACATGTAAATACATACTTACATAATTGCACATTACGAATTTTCAGGTTTTGTATGACCTTTACGGCCGGGACGTATTGGAAAGCAAGTTCAAGATGACCTCTGAAGCCTTGGCTAATAATCTGCTTGTCACCATGGATGAAAACAAAGATGGAAAAATTAGTCTAGAAGAATTCCGAGCGGCTGTCAAAGAGGGGAATACTTTCCTTCGGTGCATTCTCGACACTGATCCACACACTTGCCTTAAAATGTGAGGACAAAACCTACAGTGGGCCAATGCAATGTGTATTCATATTATTATTATCTTGTAAATTATGTTTTGATCGCCCAACAGCTTCGAGTGCTTGTCTAATTATTGTGTCGTAATGAATTTAGTAACAGATATATAGTGAGTAGATTATGCTTGTAAAATTCATTACAATTTCCAGTTATTACTTTATGGTCGTATCTTCGCCACAATGAGAAAACTGTATTGTATATTATATTTTAGCAGTGTAGCTTTTTATTTACTAATGGTCATTTGGGTACAAAAGTAGTTAAAATAGGCAAACCAAACCGCTTTAAGTGATGATTATTTTCCATGTTACGAAAGTATTTGTATAACAGCATTAATAAACGTAAAAACTACAATAAATCAGGAAATAATTTAAAATCCTAGTCTACAAGGGTGTGTAAAACAAAATTAAAATACCTTGTATGAGTAATCTTCATAATAGCACTGATTTTCTCTTGGTGCCGGAAAGCCATTATTGGCGAAGATTTTGGCCAATTCGAAGGCGGATTTCTTGGGGACCCGTTTCAGATCAGGATCGTTGAAGTCGACGTAATGCACTCCGAAGCGACCACTGACAAAACATTTTTATACAATTCATCGTTAGTGATCATGTAGATTATGCCGTTGTTTGTAGACACAATTTTACAACTACATCACCAACCGACGAACCGACCAATAATAATAATATTATTATTATTGCATTATTATTATTGTTTCAAAGATAATAATTTGCCATTCCTGGCAATGTGACTTACGAGTATCCCCAGCTCCATTCGAAGTTATCCATTAAACTCCAGGCTGTGTAGCTCTTCACATTACATCCATCTTCCAAAACTGCCTTGAGTAAGTTGTTTATGTATGAACGATAATAGTCAACCCGTTTAGTATCATCCAGACCTACGGATGAATCATCGCTGTAACCGTTTTCATTGATATAAACCAATGGATTTCGATACGTTTCCCTAATCCAGTTCAGTAGACGTCGGAATCCAACAGGCACTACTTTTAGCCAAGGGGAAGCAGACTCAGGCCAGCTGGGATCCTGAGAAGTTACAGAGTCCTGATCACCAATCCAACCAGCATCACTTCGAGGTGACGCTGCCACCAATTCTGTAGTATAATGGTTGAGTCCGAGGAAGTCTGCTGATCCTTTGAGTAATTGCTTCCATTCTTCGGTGAAAATTGGAAGACGAGACTTTTCGAGACCCTCTTGTTTAGATTTACGGTCAATGAATTCTCTCATGACTGGAGGGTAATCTCCAAACATCACCGGGAAACCCACCCAACCATGCTAACAAAATCAAAAAGGAAATTAACTCGAAGAACGGGTAAAAAAAAAAGAATCTGATTTTTAATTATCTGAACTTTGAGATTTACTCTAAACGTAACGGCACGAAGGGCTGCGTCCACGTCTGCGGGATTTGTCGGATCTTTCGGTTCATACCAGTGCGTATCAAGGCTAATGCCACAACTTCCATTTTGTTTGGGCTTGAATTCTCTCTCGTACATTCGATAGGCCAACGCATGGGATTTTAACACAGTATGCATGCATTTATATGATTCTGTTGCTGATTTTATTCCTGGGGGAAAGAAGCCCTCTCCATAACCGAAGTGACAGAAAACAAAAGGTTCGTTGAAAGTTGTCCAGGATTTCACTCTATCCCCGAAGCTGGTGTACAAAATTTTCGCATAGGTTACAAAATCTTCGATAATTGCCTCACTCGGCCAGCCACCCTTATCTTGAAGGGGCTGGGGGAGATCCCAATGGAACATGGTGATCATTGGTTCAATTCCATTGGTAAGCAGTTCGTCAATTAGATTGTTGTAGAAGTCAATACCAGCTTGGTTTACACCACCGCTTACTGTTCCATCTGGTAAGATTCTGGACCAACTGATAGAGAAGCGGTAGTAGTCTGCACCGATGTTCTTCAGTGATTGGACGTCTTCCTTGTACTTATTATACGAGTCACAAGCAACGTTACCCGTGCTCCCATCTACCACGGCAGAAGGAATTTGATGAGTGAAGTTATCCCAGATATTTTCACCTTTACCTGAAATGTTGAAGTATTTTTAATATTTACTTTCCTCATAACGTAACCCTTTTAAGTTTAACCGACACGTCCGCAGAACTACAAGATTTTTTAACAACAGAAGACAAAAGAGAAATAAAGTAGAGGATTTGCGAAAAATCCCAGGTATTTACCGTCTGCATCCCAACCCCCTTCAATCTGGTGCGCGGCTGTGGCAAACCCCCAGCGGAAGTCCTGTGGAAACACGCCGTACAAAAACTTTTCATCGTTGGGAAAACAAGAAGCTTCAATGAACACTCTCGCCGCGATTAAGAATAAATTGGCCCACTTGGTTTTCATAATCAGATTTTTTCTGAATCTTTGCACCGTGCGTGTATTTAACTCAATAAAAGCAAGAAAATAATATTGTTGTAGCTACAATAGGCTTAGTTAGTTAGCCAAATGTTCAGGTGCCATTGCCAAGTCTTTCTCTGTTGAAGAGTTATATCTGAGCCTGAAAAATGCTAGAACCACAAAAACATTTGCCTCATTATTGATTCGTACGCGGAAAACTGAAATAGATAAAAGGGTGAAAGGGTAGAATATACCCAGCTCATGGGAAATAAACGAAAAGCAGGAAAAAACATTAGTCTATACTAGAGAAAAAAATCATTTTGTATTGTGCCATATATGACTGATTGAAAATTGAAAGAGTAGATCGAATTTAATATCCAAGTTTCCTACAGATACATACACCGATTTTTTAAAAAGTTTATTTGCAAACGTACCTTGGGGTTTGTTCATGGTTTCATGGCGTGAAGCTGAAACACCGATATTTTGTTGATGCTATATCTATACTTCCGGATTCAGACATTCAGAGCATGAACTTGATATTGGACTTTATTACATATATACTGTTGTAAGCAAAAATTTTTAATGTTTGTTGGCATGTAATGGAAAGTACAATAGGTATATAGGTTTATTGCGAGCGTTTGCCAGAAATACGTATTTATTATTATTATATTATTATTTCAGCAGTCGTAGTGTTAACATCTGTACAATGCTTTGATTACAGGAATATGCTTTATTTGGAGTGTTTTATCCCAAGAAATGGCATTACTCCCTTGTACTTACTAGAAAATTAACTAACGCAAGGAAAACAGTGTCAGTGAACGATTGAACACTATCATCTTTAGGCATGTATTATCTGGGTGTCCTTCTGTGACACTCTGTAGCAGAGTGATTTTTCCTGAGATATAAGTAGGTAGTAATTTTTATTACTATTAGGATGAATGCATACTCACTGTTTACTACTTCTTAAGACTACAATTATTATTATGATGGCTTAAACTTCAGATACTCATATCCTTAGGTGGTCTACATAGTCTACACTAACTATTCGATACAGTGTAAGGTAATGAGTACATGGCCCCCCAAAAAAATATTTACACAACAATTTTATTCCATATACATGTACCTACACCTACTACTCTTTGTTGAAGTTTAATTTATTCAGGGATAACACTTACTACATTGTGTAAAATCAGATCATTACAGAAATGGGAAGAATTACGAGACCTCACTTATGGACGACAACATACATACTTCAGCTGGATCCAAACCCTGATGAAAATATATAAAAATCTATTTTACTAACCTCATCACTCATGAAACCTATGACCAGCATAACCTTAAAATCCTACTACATCAGCCGTATTTCTGTCGCCGTGCCATCCACAATGGTTAAGGTTAAGGGTCGAACAGTTATTAAGGTGTCAAAACTTATGTATATGTACGAGCGCGAGTTCTTGCAACTATGTGTATATTAGTATTACCACAGTTGCAAGAACTCGTGCTGTTATATATTATAATTAACAAAAAAAATTAATTTTTGGTAATTATCAATAATTATCAACTTTCGGTGACACATATAGAAGATGATAAGCCTTGTAACCTAGTAAACAACTTGGCAATATTAATGTGGTGGTCAAATTTTCATGATAGCGATTTAAATAATTTTGTAATAATAAACTATGTAAATAATCATCATAATAATAATCTCGGAAGGGCTGTTTTTGGTTGTCCGTCACGCTTTTTGTCCCGTTGTCCCATTATCACATTTTATCCCATTTTACATTATTTATTTACAAACTACAAAAAGCCATCCGCATATGCGCATGGGAACGTTCTCAGCACAGTTTGTTTGCAAGCAACAAAAAGTAATTATGTTAAAATTATTGATTTTTACCCTTTTTTGCAACTTTGAGTAAAAAAGATCAAAATGAATCAGATGTTACTGTTTGCGCATATCAG
>JAQFXU010002008.1:0-23638 GCA_034693705.1 Spatulosminthurus flaviceps | reverse complement strand
TAATATATATATATATATATATATATATATATCACAAAATGCTTTACAATCAGTTGTTTTAAGTCACATAAACAACTGATTGTAAAGCATTTTGTGATCAAGAGCCGTATGCTCAGTATCCGTATTTTGAATAATAATGTAATTAGTCGTAAATCAAAAACTAAACTTGAAGTTTACTCACATTTGGTCTAACAACAGAAGGAGCCTAAACCCTAGAGAAGGTGTTAGATTGATAAGGTCCCCCAAAAGTTTCATCATATTCTTTCTTCTCTGCGTCTTATCGTTGTGCTTTAGTTCTAAGACTAAATTCACAATCTCGCGTACTGGAGGTATGCTGAAGTTGTCTCTGAAAGAAATAGGAAATTCTTATCTATTTCTTAATAACATAAGAATTAATAATATATTCGATGTTATTAAAGAGCAAAGAATGAAAACTACCGAACTAAACACACGAAATAACTCACATTAGATAGATAGAATCTTTTTGAATACAAGGTTTAAGAATTTCCGATTTGTAAATATAAACAAGGCATTTAGCAACTGCCTGTCTTTCACTGGTATCCACGCTTCGATCTGATATATCGTCGAGTACTTCTTCTAAATTGTCCTCACTAAACGTTCAACGAAAATTTCAAACATTGATTAACTTCAAATTCTAGAGTTTATAGCATTTTGAAAAATTTATTTAAAAAAATGGTTAAGCACTTCTCTTCGACGCTCCCGTTCAACATGGATTCAATAGGTAATCTCAAACTACCAGTAAGGCTTTGTGTGATTTCGAAAATTTTGGATTTCTCTGCCTCTTCCACACTAGAGGCTAGTGTTGGACTATTCCTTAAAGGTAACCCACCAGCTAGACCTACTAAACGAATTCATTGCCAACATTTAGTAATGATATTGCATACAAATTGAAAAACGGGTTCACTGAAGTTGAGCTTACCTGCGCTAGGGGGAATATGATTGCTTTCCTTACCACCTTCCCTCGTATTTTCACTCTCATTTTCTTCTTCTTCTTCTTCTGCTTCCTCCTCCTCTTCTTCTTGCTTTGGTTCTGGGCTAAATTCAGCATCTACTTGGGCAAATGTCATTGAGTTCTGCAAACTACGGTGATCACTATTATTTTCATTTGATGAACTGATTGATAAGGACAGTCCTCCAGGAAATGAATTTAGCCCAGGGACTGTTGGCGTGACAGGAGAACTTATTACGGGAGCACTTGAAACTTCTAATAGGACTGTCTGTGGGTCTTTTTCCAATGGTATGCTAGCACTATATCCCATACTGTTACTGTCGCTAAAAGAAGAAACTTTACTCTGACCCTTATTTCTATCGATAAGAACAAGTAGGTGATTTTGAATAGCTGTTCTTAAGTCCGCATCCAACTTTGGATTCTCTAAAACAGGTTCCAATGATGGCATCACTTTTTTATCAATGATGGCCCTAAGTGAGGAGCCAATTCCATCTTTTATTTTGTCAGCTCCAACAGGCCAGTATTCTATAGAAAGCTGATGGGAATTGTAATAATAAGCACATTATTAAAACATCGAGTTCTGCGAGGTAGAATAAATATTTTAAATTATACTTTAACAAAAACTTACTCGAATCAAAAAGTCTAAAAGAGTGGCAGTGATAGCGGGATGAGGTCTCAGACTGTGATACATTACAAGGATCCCAGGTTCTACGGCATAAAACATAAATATGATTATTTTCATCGAACGGGAATTATTATAATTGCTTGTGCTTGTTAACCACATATTTTGTGATTTACGATTTGACTCAATCTCGCGCAACGATTTTGGAATGTTTGTTACATAAATTCTTAAATCGCTATTCTGTGTCCACAGATTATTACGTTATCCACAATGACTTTCAATACAACCTATACGCTACACTATAATCATAATTATCGATACAGGGCCGCTTTTATTGACTTTTCACTGCTATTTCTCGTCAAGTTAAATGTGTTGGTTTCAACATCCAAAAAAGCTTAAATCCGTGGCCACATAAGTCCTCCGCATAGGGTGGTATTAGGTAAGGCCCGTTTCAATTTGATTTGTACCTAACCTCGATTCTTGTTGTATCCTGACAACTTCCCTAAACCCATCCGGAGATTTACAAACTACTAGCGGTAGACTGGTCAGTGTGGCCATTCTTATCGTGTAGTTTGAGTCTACAATTTCAGATCGATGGTGTCGATTAAGATATACACCATCGATTTCAATCATTATGAATCTCAAAACTCAGTCCTAGAAGGGCCATGAATTATATGTACAAATTTTAAGTGAAATCTATTTAACATCCCCGTGCGATTCATATTTACTAGTGTCATATATCGACAAGCTCCATTACGTAACGGCAATGGACTCGGGTTTACTCGAGGGTCGTCTGAGTCATACTCGGGTTCGAATTCCGGGGGTGGTATGTAATTTGGCTAAAGGAAAGGGGTTTTTCCCACTGGGTTTTTCCCCTGACCGCTCAGACCTTTGACAGCTTTTGCGAGGACTCCTCATACATAGGGTTAACCATTGAAACTTTGTAACTGATTTGAGTAAAGGCTTAAGATGGTTGACAACTCTGTTAGACCTTCGGGTATGAATCGGAGTATAAACCCCACTTTTTTCTAGTGTCATTATGTGTAAAATATTGCATTTTAATTTATATTCTGTGGTGATTTGAAAGACAACATGTTCGAACCGAAGTAATATTTTTCTCCGAATCAAACCTACCGATTTCGACAAAATACGAATTTACAATTAGGCGTACTACTGACCCAGTCTGTAGACACCGTAAATATTTTATCTGGGTACTCTGTTATAACCGGTCAGGAATTATTGTCTTTGTTGGGAACTTACCCCAAATTCAAACTGCTCGGAATATATTAGGTATTTTCCCCAAACAATTTCTCACCAGCACTTGTGACAGTAAGTCCTATTACCTTCCCAACATTTTTACACCGTAGCTCCAAGCAAACTCTGTCGTCCTTAATTCTCAAATAATTCCTGACCGGTTCGAACAGCGTTCCCAAATTCTGGTATAAATAGAATGTATTGACCTATAAGACCACACAAATTACGAGAAAGTGTTGTTTGAGAAACAGTGCGGAGGATGCATGGTCACATTTCAAGGGTATAATACTGAAGCCGCCCTAAAAACAATTCTACAAAATTTAAGGAAGTCTCAAGAATGACATAATACAAATGTACAATAAAAGTAAATTTCTGAAGACGTAATATCATAACAATTTACCAATATTCATTATATTATCCTTCTGTGGGTCGAACACAAGCCAGTCAAAAAATAGGGCCAACTTGGCATTAGCTGCTGCAACAGGATGGGTGCACGTCGTTAATAACCACCCGATAACTGCCCATCGAGGTAAAATGTCTGAACACAACACTTCGTTGGTAGGATGGATAACCCCCACAATAAATCGAATGATATCAGCTCTTAAAGTTTGAGATTCTGGTGTCGAGAGATACTGTAACCAAAACTTAAGTATACAATCGGTTCAATCTGTAAACTACATTAAATAAGTCAAATTTCCTGTATAAATTACCTGTCGTTGAAACCAGTCTTGGTAGCGTTTCTGCATACCGAACCGAACTTGGGTGGTAAGAAAAATAATTTTCTTTTCCATGTCAGGAGTAAGTCTAGACTGCAAATATTTCCGCGACGTTCGACTGTTTAAAAGTTGATGTACACCGGTTAAGTGTGCATCCAAGCTATTTGGGTTTCCATATATATCCTTCCATAGACTTTCAATCTCCGGTATCCTTGACACTGATTGTAACAGTCGCAGGAAATCTCTTCCTAGCCCTATTTGCTGGTTCATGCATACGTCGGTGAAGTGATCACGGATCAGTCCGACGAGAAAATTCACCTGTGGTAATGCTTAAAATTTAAGTCCTCAGCACACACATATTTATTTTTATTTTTCTTGTGTTCGTTTCCTTACCTCTTTCTGCTTTAAGCTACTTAAATTTGGTGCCGTATGATCTTCTAAAATTCTTAGGTACGTATAAATAACTGAAGCAATGAGAATAGGATACTTCTCTAACCAACTTCGATTTTCGTAATAGATATCTAACATACTCTCGGCTAGCCATAAGTTTCGGTTAGATACGTCTCCGCCGGCAATTTGTCGCATTAAATTCCAGCAAAGAAGATCAACACTATTGATACCCGCCCGAACTAGTTCCCTGAAAAGAAACTCATTCATATGAGAACATTGTGGAGCCCAACTGTAACTGAAACAGGCTTATCAATATGTTACAAAATAATTAGTGCCTACCTGACAACCCAAACCAGTTGATTTCGAGAAACATCAGTAAGCTTTTGGTATTTTTCGACAGCTATTACGACCAACTGGTCAATGACTACACTCAAGTTATCGCGGCTTAGGAAGTTGAGGTCCCGAAAATACTGCAAAAAAAATTAGTGTTGACATCTAGATTTTTTACTTTCACGTCCACCATGTAATCCTCAAGTTCATGTTTCACACGAACATAGAGAAGATTCGAAGATAAGAACCAACAATGTAATATATATATATATATATATATATACGAACTAATGTCAAATAAAACAAAAAAAAATAATCGTTCAAATAAAGCACAAAAATATTCAAGATACACAAGATATATCCAATATTTATATCTAATAAAAATATCTCGTTTTGGACTTTTCCGCTCGTGTTGGTGCATAATCAAGTTATGCAACAGTTAGTGTTGATGATTGATGATTTCAGCTATATTTAGTTTAACATTAAACCTCTACATTGCTCGTTAACTCCCAATCAGTCCTAATGTAGATTGGGGAATGTATTCGTGAGGGCTTTCTCAGTGACGATAATACATCCGTAATATCTGTTCTACGCCCGAATCCTAAGCATCATCTAACTAAAAAAAATAACGAGGTGTACTTCAAATAAAGCCTACTTCTTTACTGGTCCTCTTTGTGGATTATAACCTCACCAAACTGATTTACGGTTTTAGACAAACAACAAAAACATTGAAAAATAAAGGATTTCCAAGCAACATCCTATTTTAAATGAACATGTAATTTATAGAACACAACCGCAAACTGATGATACTTGTATCAGTGAAACGCGATTTCCGAAGCCTGAATTTCTAAAGTTAAAAATCTCCCTTATTTATAATGGTCACAATTTCGAGACAGTCACGACACGATATATCATCATTTCATGGTTCGTACTTTAGGAGCCAGTGTGGGTTCCGTAAGGATTGTAGCAAGAAGTCCAAGGCAAATATCGTCGTGAGTTTTTTGGTCCCGGCAAGCTGCGGAAGTGAGGACATCGTGGGCTTCCCGTTCAGACACATTTCCAACCAAACGGGTTAATACCACACGCGATCTTTCAAATTTCTGTTACATACAAAATAATCATAAGTCATCCACTTATTAAGAACAAAATTATGTTCTACGAATAAAAGCAGGGATCTTTTATTTAAATCAAGCATCGTAAGATAAAAGTCATCATTCTTCATTCTAAAAATGTTTACTTTAAGGAGGCCAGAATAATTTGACACATTCCAGCACCAGCATGTGCCCAACAAATTAAAAATTTCAATTTTCGAAGTGCCATTTTAAGAAAGGTGGTTTAAACGGAAAATTCGGTGTTGGGACCGGGTGCAAGACTGAAGCTTTTAACAGTAATTAATCCAGAATTATGAAAAATATAAGTACAAAACGAAGGGTACAGTTAGTCCTATTTGGGGAGATTGTTTCGGTCGGTGCTGGAGTTAATCAGTTAATAAGAGTTTACGCATGCCTTGCAGTGGCACGCGCAAACTTTCCAAATCACAGGCGAAAAAAAAGTTCACAAATGTGTAAATAAAATAAAAACAATACAAAAGTTGACAAAGGACGTGAAGTGACGTTATGAGAAAATAGAGAAAAAAAATTGAGTGACAAACCTCCTCAATATCATCCTTCCAGTCGATGGCAGAATGGTAAAAAACGCGTTTTAAGTTATTTTTATCCGTCTGCATGGTGTACATGCATTCCCTCCGAAAGTTTGATAAGAACTGAAACTTTTCCCAAGTATTGCTGTGGCTCTGCTCCCTTACCCTGGTGCTGGTGCTTCTACGAGCGAGCGTATAGCATTCCCTCCCTCCCCACTACTCCTACCTCGGAATATGTATGCACACTCACCACGTAAACCATACCTCGCATGTACACTCGCCTATATCATCGTCCTATATCTGTCCTCTCGATTCTCTACAAGCGTATTCCTTGAGTCCCACCCGGCCCTTGCCAAATCCAAAATCACTTTGTTACATCCTGCCACTGCCACTGCCACAGCCACAATCAACCTCGCATCGTTCAAACTTGAAAAGCACGGCGCCGAGCGCCGACATTCCCAAAGTTTATTATTATTTCCAGCGTCCGGATCATTAGTTCACGAAATACATTCGACAATTCGTCGGCATTAGCTCGAGGTCGTCCACAGTGAAATCTCAATTAACTTGCACTCTCGCTCTATCATCTAATCAAGAATTCAACTGTGTGCGGTAAGTTCTGCAGTTCTTGTAGCTCTAATCCAGGTTTGACAAAAATATCCAACTAAATTAATTTCATCTTATCTATGAGTAATATTTTTTTATATTTCCAGTCAAGTTGATTCAAAAGACTGGGATTTTTACTAGTACTATGGCAGACGAAGCTGATCAAGTAAGTCAGACAGATTACTTTGCATACGCGTCTCTTATTTGATACAAAACAAGTGAAGTATGTTTTTGAATATTAAAATTTAATCGGAGGCGTATTTTCGGAGTCAGTCCACGAGTCCACGAGTAATAAAACACCCGGTACGGACGCGAATTACTATTAGACAAGTTATAAAGTAGCTACGTAAACAAGACGAATTATTTAATTTTTCAAAATCGAGGATTGGCGGGACTAAATAACAGCAGTTTTGTCAGATTATTGTGTTTTGAAAGAAAGTAAAGATTTCAGTTCACGTCGAAGTGCTGATAACTTCGGTTGAATTCTACGGTTGTAAACCTATAGAGGCATAATTTTTGGTAAAATATTCAGGTTTACATTTTAACTGGAGTGACGTTTTACAGCAAATCGGGGATGTGCAGTTAAAGGAGCCGCTTGATCTTCTTCTTCTCAGTTTGGACGAGGTAGTAACTGTGAAAATGAGAAATGAACGGGAACTTAGAGGAAAGCTGCACGTAAGCAAAATTTGATGGTATTGTGTTTGTAAACTGCTATTATTATACGGAACTCTTGATTTCAAAATTGAAGTTTTATCTGTACGTATAATAACTCTTATATGACTAGATCAGAGAAAAAATTGATAGAAGTCGTGTGTATTTTAAGCGACGTGGTCTGTTTGAGCATTACAGCTTAGTAATACCAGCACCAAAAATAATTAACCGGCTAGATCCTTTTGAGTGACAGAAATTGGATTACCATTATGAATCATTGCAGTCTTCAAACCTTAATTGCTTCTTGAATAGAGAGACTTTGTTTATTGTGAAGTCTTAATGGATTTGTTCACATTTTACAATAATGACGTTGTAATTGTGTATGCGATAGAGACAATGCGTTTATAAAATTTTTATTATTAAGAGTAGCGTTAAAGTATTTCACAGCTTTTATTAATTATATAAATAGCTGATTCCTCCAAGTGTCCAAGTTGCTAAAAGTACTAAAAAGTTGTTTTGTGTGATTTTTATTCAGGCTTATGACCAGCACTTAAATTTAGTGCTTGGAGACGTTGAGGAGACTGTAACCGTCATCGAAATAGACGATGAAACTTATGAAGAAATTTATAAGACAACTAGAAGGAATATTCCGATGCTGTACGTCAGGGGAGACGGGGTCACCCTGATCGCGCCTCCGTCGAAGATGCCTCAGTGATTTTTGTTTTGAATTGTTAAAAAGATTTCACATGTTTGTTCATGTTCACTTATTTTCATTCTCTTTCTGATTATTTTATATGAATAAAAATTAATTAAATTAATCAGTTCTGAAACAGTTCACCTGGATGCCTTCTAACTTCTAACTAAAATTTTAATATTCGTATTGTTTGTCCAGGAAATCAGTTACAGCTTTACATTAGCTTAATTGCAAGGGTTGTAACCTTTAGACATGTATAAAGTTACCTTACAGAGAAGTCTGCAGTGGGCCCCGCAATGTGGCCTGAGCAGCTTCCTAAGTACAATACCCTAAAGAGAAATTCACTCTTCTGTATGGTGTTTTTACACTGCCACCACAACTGAGTATGTTATGGTGGTACCACATTTGTCTTCTCTCTTTCTACGCCATAATGCAACTAAGGCAAAAAAATTTTGTGTAACCTGTAGATTTGGCATTTGAGGTCAAAATGAGATTCTGCACTTACGACTTTTTCGCACCAAACCACGGGCCTGTTAACTTCACCATCCCGTAGTAAAAAAAGGAAGAAGTGAAAGATTAAATTTTTTGGTGGAAATCCTCTAACATTTAAATGCATTTTCACATCGCAATTTGAAATTTTCTCGACCACGTAAAGATAACATCGTCTTTAAAATTTTTAATATCTCGCCATTATAACTATATACTGGTAGACCATACTTTTCTTGGCTCTGAACTGTATACTTTGTAAGTATACTTTATACTTCCAATGACGGAGCAACAGCGCTATAAAATTAGTTGTTTCCAAAATGTCAACTGCTTGAATTAGCTGATTCACTCTGTTGAAGAGTAAAAACTAGCCTGAAGCCAACAAATAAATTCAGAATCAAGTGTTAGCATTTCTCCCAATAAAGGTTTAATAGATCTTGGAAACCATACAAATCGAATTTGTAAAAACAAGTTATTCCTCCCCAGGTTTTGTTTTTTGATCCTTAGGCTTTTTCTGCTTCTTAGCAGCTTCTTGATCAATGGGTGCGGGTTTAACGAAAGGAATAGATGTACGGTACTTTTCTGGCATAAACGGTTGCAAAGCAAGGGGAATATTGATGCCTTCCTCTGTTTGGTGGTTCTGCAAATTAAGATTAAATTATTGTCTCTTTTAATTAAGTTGTTCATCATTTAGAAAACTGCAACACTGTGTAACTTAAGAAAATCATATATCGGCACCTCAAGTATAGCACAAATACACCTAGTGGTGGCACACATGGTTGCATTGAGCATATGCACGTACGGTACAGTCGTTGCTGACTTGGTCTGGCCATAACGAATTTTTAATCTCCGGCTCTGCAATTTGAAGTAAATGATTTTAACAATTTTAACGATTGGTAGATAATTAAATTAAACGAAAGACGCCATGTTTTTTTTAGTACTTGATAATCAGTGCAATTAGATGCAGAAACTAGTTCACGGAAGGCAGATGATCCAGGGAACCATGCTTCTAAATCCCATTTCTTGGCTGCGGCATTGTTCAGAGCTCCAGATACAATGCAAACAACCTGATACGGCAGCTCCAATTGTTGACAAAACTTTTCGGCATTAGAAATCATTTCATCTAGCATTTCCCATGATTTGTCATCGTAGGGAGATGTTATGCAAAACTGCTCTATCTATTTCAGAAATAAACATAGGATTATAGATTTCTTATGCTCACTGAGTAAAGATATAGTTACTTTTGAAAAATAACTGGAAAATCTTTGTACGTACTTTGTCAAACTGATGCACTCTGAAAATTCCCCTAGTGTCCCTTCCATGAGATCCCACTTCTTGACGGAAACATGATGAGATGCCAGCGTACTTAATCGGCAAAGAACTTTCTGCGACCCATTCATCTCTATGGAATGCAGCTATAGGTTGTTCAGAAGTTGCAATGAGGTACTTCTCATCAACAGAATGTTCATTCGGATTTTCGGATCCTTTTCCAATAACCTGCAGCAAAAACAATGATCAGCAATACATCCTATTCAGTTAAAGTTAATGCATTAGTTATTAGTTCGCTTTGCAAACAGTATGCGTGAAATAATTTTCTAAAATCAAATCCTACTTTGTATAATTCTTCATCAAACTGTGAAAGTTGCGCAACTTCCTGCATAATATCTTTTCTCATAAAAAAGGGCGTGTAGAGCGGTACATAGTCCTTGTCACCTAGAATGCGAAGTGCAAGCTGAACAAGTGCCTGCTGCAAGTACACTGCAGGACCTGTCAAGTAGTATCCTCTCCCTCCAGCAGTAACAGCTCCTCTCTCAAGGTCGGCTCCGTTAATCATCTACAAATGAGCAAGCGATTAAAAACACCATTCTTTCTATTTCAAAACTTTCCAATAATTCAAAATTAATTGTGAATAAATCAGCAGCTACCGTTATTAAGTCAACATGAGAGTATTTTTTCTTGGCTGAAACATCTCCCCAGGTGCGCTCAATGCGGTTCTGATCCTCGTCATCCGAAACAGGAACAGAAGGATGCAAGATGTTTCCCACCTCTCTCAAAGAGTCATTTCGTATTTTCTCGGTTTCCTCAAGCGCTTTTGTATTATCCGTTAGAGCAACTTCAAGTCTTGCTCGAAGTGTTTTCAGCTGCCCCACAGAATAGGCCTTCAGAAGTTCCGGTGTTAAATCCTGAAGGACCAACTTCTCATCTACATCTGTCTCGCCCACATCTTCTTTCTTTTTCATCTTTTCCCCCATGGCTTTCGAAATTTGATTTCTAAGACGGTTAAGGTTGTCCGCTTGAAAGCGTAATTGACGCCAAATTTTATCCTGGTCTATTACAGTTTCAACCAGTTTAATGTCTTTAAAGCGCTTCTTCTGATTCTCTCTCATTTTTTCCGGGTCCCCACCCTTCTCCTCCCGGAATAAATCAATATCCAGCGTCATTTTCTAAAAAAAATCCATCCAATATTAGAACGTGCACACCCATGGAATTCTGACCAACTATGCCTAACAGATTTTTCTACATATTCGCTTCAAACTTTCAGCATCTGTGTAGAATTTTTCTCGAATTGGTTAAAACTCTTATATTAACATACACGTGTAGCCACAGCCACAGTATTATTGTTTGCGGTGACCGTAAACTGTTGAGTTGACTGACTGAACAGAATTACGACTACAATAAACATGGATAAAGACGAGAATCATTTCAGCTAATAAAATACATTAAATGCAAAAATATTTACCTTGAATGTTATTGGAAGTCTCCGGTTAGATATGCCGTAACAGTGTAGGGGTTTACTCTGCAAAGACACCGAATTCGGAAGTGATAAAGTTGCCCGGAGCCGGAACGATATATACAATCCGAACAGAACAGAACAGACAGCACGACAGTCAGCCGACGTTTTCTGCTGCAATATGACCTGTGAGATTGCACGAAATAATCGCAGCATGCACAAGTCCTACCTACTATTTCCTTCCTACCTAGCTGTTCGTAATTATATGTACATCAAAGGCCGCACTGTCTGTTATTACTGCGGCTATCTCATATGTGTAGAATATAATGTTCAAATGCAAAAAGTGTATGTCGAGTGCCGGCTTAGACGCTGAACACAAAGTGGCGCTGCTGGTTAAAAACAAAAGTTCGTTGTCAACACAAAAAATGATATCCCAGCTGGTATATATATATTTACAGTCGTAATCATTGAATGAAACCTGAATTGAAAGTGTATTTCGATTTCGAGGCTCGAGGGGACAGTGAATTAAAACAAACATACCCCCTTTTTAGGTCTTTGCAGTAGCTAATTGTGAGTTTGTGAGACATTTAAACTTCTGTTCATGATTGGATACATTCATTGACGTAAAATGGAACGATCACCAACTTTTGAGGATAATCAGGTTCGGGTATTTCATTGCGTCAAATATTTTTTACTTTCTTACCTGATTTCTTTGTTTAAATGACATGGCTTAAGGGACTATGCAGAAACTAATGATTATGTTGCTGTGAGGGTGCAATATTTTTTGTGCGAACTTAGTAAAAGTACATAGTAATTACATGTATTTTCTGTTTCCTAGTCGTATTCATTGATATTTGCAATTTTTTTTACATGGCAGATGATGACAAGCTCCTACCATGAAATAACTGAGACTGAAAAAGAAGGAGACACCAAGTCATTTACAAGTTTGTCAACAGAGTTGTCTGACCTAGAATTGAGCATTCCATCCGCGAGGAAATTATTTGACAAAGCAAGACATTGGGTTGGTGATTTAAGTTTGGAAGGGGTCGTGTCGCAGGAAGGGCAGCAAGTTACATATGTGACACAAGACTTAAATGAGAAGATCAAGTTGGCTAGTCCTGTTAGAGAATCAGGTTTTTGTACAATTTTATTATCGCAGAATTGAGCACAATGCTTTCTTTTCGACGGTATAAGTAGGGTCGTAATACCTTATCCTGCCAGTTTGTCGTTTGGTCAAATTGAAATGCTTTGTGCAAGTCGTAAATAGTTTGATTTGTGTTTCAGCTTTCCCTAATTTTCCGGCTTCAAACTCTGATGATTTAAATATCGTAATCAATGAAATCGAACTTGAAGCTAAGAAACTGGCATCATCTGTTGACACATTGACTGAAAATCTTACCGGAATATTGCACTCGGTAATCTGGCTAAATATTTTGTGGCACAGATTTTTTCCATTTTCTGCAATGTGTGTGTATATCCACTTAAAATTTGTGCGGCTTATGATTTGATGTTCAATGATTATTTGGCAGCTTTCTTCTATGACGGTGGATTGTGTATTTACGGCTAGTGATGGAGTGACCCAACTTTGTGATACAGCAGATGCGTCTATTAAAGTTATGTATCAAGTCATGGCAAAATGTGAAGAGTTGAATAAGTCTGTCGCACCGGTTTATAAAATTCACCAACAAATGTGAGAACTACTGAAGTAAAATATTTAATATAGCAATAAGATTCCGAAGTATTTAAGTTCAATAAAAGTTGTTGCAGTATATCTGGATAAAATACTGAAATTGGCGGCCCCGTCGCACAATTATAACTTTGAAAAATATAAAATATATTTTTTAGTGTACCTTAATCCTATAAATGTTTTTTTTGCAGAAAAGACACTAAAAGACTGTTGGACAAAGTGGAGGCGGAGTTGTCAGTGAAGTAACGTTTAGATTCAGCTGTCATCTATATAGTCTATACATTACAATTCCTTTATCTTAATTATACCGTAATTTATTTTTCTTACGTCACATAAAAGGCATTCCGTCTCCGTGCCATATAATTATTGTTGCAATCAATCACCTATATGTTATTATGGTATCTGATCAGCCAATAAAATTTGCTTGCTGAAAATGGCAATACACATAAGGGTTTGCATATGTAAGCAGTTTTTTAAATATTAATGTTTGAAACGGCACTCCAAGAGTAAGGAATAAGCATGCCAGCATGCAAAAACAAACAATGTAGACAATGAAAAAAGAAAAAATAATTAAGAGAAGAAATGAGAAATCTGTGGATTACATGTACACAAAGGGAGGGGCAAGGGTTGGGTTTCGCACATACGCAGTTACATAAATTCGAATTCTCATTATTCTTAAATATGCAGGTACTAGTTTCATGGGATAGAATGACCAATACAAATTTTATTAATGGTTGCTTGAAATACGAGATTTTGGGCAAGGATTTCTGGAAAAAGAGTCTCAAAAGAATCTCAAAGCAATCAAACATATGGGGGGGGGGGTGGTTACTTCATTTTTGCCCTTAAATCCATATGCTTCCTTATTTTTCCCTGACATGAGGGTGGTTATTTCAGTTTGCATAAAATATAGAGGTGGCTATTTCTATTTCAATTTGGAAATTATTGAATCAATGCAACTCGTGCGTTATTCTACTTTGATTTTCCAGCGACGACATGCATCCTAGCTTGTTGTATAGCACAGACAGAGGACGCGCCGAGAAAGTGCAACAATTACCAGAAACTGAACTATATTATTTAAGATGAAGAATTTATGTTTTTGTGGAATTAATAGCCAAAATTACTTTTAAAAAATAATTTTTTTTAACTTGGCTGGTTTATTTGACCCGGTTTACTCATCCGCTACATTTTTAACAAGAATTGGCCGGACTTTCACCCAGCAGAAGAATTTAGAATACAGAAGATTTTACGGCTATTAGTTTGTAATATTCACTCAATTTTTACACTACCACATTGTTTCCTTGACTAGTTTATTCGTCCGAGTACTTTCCGTTGTAGAATGGAATATAATCGGTAATAACTCGCCAATCAGTTATGTAAACAACGGCTACACCAGCTGTAGCCCCGAAAGCCATCAAACTTGGAATCCTGAGAAATTTTACCAAATTGTACCTTTATTTTTATGTATGTATAAAAACATTGTCTAGGAATTCATAGACTGCTATCCTCTCACTTACCACTGCTTTGCTTGTTCAAGTTGTTTCTTCCCAATTGGCATTCCAATGTCAACACCACCACCACCAGAACTATTCCGAATTTGGGAAAAAGTACCTGCGGGCCTTTTTAGGATGGCGGAGGCAATTCGAGCGGAAGTATTCATCTGTACCAGAAAAAGTTAATCAAATTCTGCTAATTATAACTTTACAAATATTTACTTACACACGCGCAGGAAAATTTTAATTAACTACAGGATTTGTAATAAAAATTGCCTCTTGACAAATCTCGAAATGTAATAGCACCACACGTTTTGGCTCAGATATGAAGTTAATTTTTTTTAAATGGTTTTTAAAGGGACATAGCGTTACGGGAGGGTTTTTTTTACCACTTGAACAACTGGGGTGACATGTGCCACCCTCCTGTAGAATTTGGCCAGGGATCACTATGTACGTTATGCATATAATTTTAACTTCATTATTCTGCAAGCAGGAATACCGAAATGCAAGCAGAAAAATAATTCTGTATGCAATTACAACAGCCATGTATACGATGCCTCAATTTTGTTCAAATTTAATTCAATGTAAGCACCAAACTGCCTTAGAACTCCATGAATTTCTTTTGAACACACACATATACTGTCGATTTACCAGTTTACCTTCGCTACTATATACTGACCTGCAGCCAAACAATGGCATTTTTAAAGCTTTAAATATAATTTCACAATTTCTAACACCACAAGTCCATGTTTAATGAAAGGTGTAACCTTGTAACATGTTAAGTGTTCACAGAGGATTTCCGAAAATGGACCTATAGTGTTGTAAATTATGAAGTTTTTTACAATCATATTAGTTTTTGCACATTCACCGTGAAGGAAATGGTTTTGTTTAAGTAAAATTTGCTCAAGTCGAATTATTATTCATATTTCTAACATCCCAGCCCTTACCCCTTATATATTTATAGCCACTCCTAATAAAGAGGACAATTTGATAAAAGGATTTTTACTGGAACGAGATTCTACAATTATTACAAAAATTATTACTTCACCCGACTTAAACATTTGGACTTAACGACACTAAATTCAAATCTATTTCTTTAAGTAACTGGTTTTCATATTTTACAGCAAAAATGACCTTTTTTATTATATTGATTGACTACCGTAAGTACTCTCTAAAAGAAAAGGTGTATGGGGACCCCAAGTAAACCCTTTTTCCAGGTACTCAAAGTGGCTACGTAATTCTCCACGGGGTAGTGTAAATAACAATTACAAGGAAACATTTAAAATAATACCTTCAAAGCCCTTAAATGATGACCCCAATTTATATTTAAATCCCAATTCGACACTCCAAGCCCTACAAAAAGCACACTTGTGATCGATCGAGAGGATAAATGCACAAAGTGAGTACTCGATGGAACAAAAACAGCTAAAACCAGCAGTCCCCTGTTTCACCCGCGCCCTTGGTTTGGTAGGCCCAGGCTCAATCCCGAAAGCATGGTTCGGGTACTTCTGGGAGGAAGCCGAAAGTAACGTTAATGAGATACTTTGGTGCATCACTTGGAGGAAGACGAACCATGCTTCCAAGAGACATATAAAAGTATATCGATAATGAGAATATGTGTTTGTTCAAAGTGGAAGGCAACCAACTGTTACTTTTGAGGCGTATGCTTACGCTGACTAATGAAAATGCACCCAATATATGCTTCCCATGAATATGCAAAGGAATGTTACTTGAAGTAAGGGGGGAAACTTACTTTTGAGGTGTCAGCTAGCACATACCAATAAAAATGTACCGAGCATATGCTTCCCATTAACGCGCATAGGCGTGTTACTCGAGGAAAGGAAAACATATCCGGTGAGAAGTTAAAGAATCGTATATTTGATAAGCACATAGAAGGTTTAATATAAATTTTGATAATTTGAACACACTACATGTATTTATATTAATATGTAAACATAAATATCTAATTCAGACCGGTCAAAAAGACACGAAATCACGACTAGACACATATAAAATAAGAAACAAATACAAAAAATACTTCCATGCAAATTATCGTCATGTTATCACGTGTAATAAAATGTTGCAAAAATAATAAAAAATAACATTAACAAATGCAGTACTAGTGCTGAATTCACTTTAGCTGTTTCTTGGCGGAGGGATCTGATGTCCCTTTCTTACGAATTAATTCCCCATTTTGAGTGTAGTGGTCACGAAAATACTGGAGCACCTTTCCAATCATAACTCTCACCTCTCCCTCTTGTGCAGCAACAAGTTTTTGATGGTGTAGGGGATCTGCCATTTGCACTTCAGGTTTGCAGACTGGAAACCGTTTCTTCACAACAGCTGTCATTTAAAAACATACGTAAAAACATTGTTTTATACTTGCATATGATCGCATGTAAAATGATGCAACTTACCGAGGCAAAATGCAACAGATGTGTGAGGAATCGGCACACGATTACTCAGAGTGGCATGACTACTGGTTGCCATTTCTTCGTCTGCCATGCCTTCGTCGTCGTCCGGATTCCCCGACGCAAAACTAGAACAAAAAAGGTAGCAATTAATAAATATTGGTATTAAGCACTACAATTCATAACAAAATTGAAAATCCTTACGTAGTTCCAGTTAAAGTGTATCGCTGGAGATCCCGAATCTCGTGGAAATGGCGAAGCAAGATTCGAACAACACCTCGGACCGTCCGCTGAATCTGGATATTTGTAACTTGGAACTCCGGTAGGAATAATGGAACAACTTCATTTTCAATACCTGCAGTTACGAAAGGCTAGAAAGAGACATAAGTACCTCTTACTTAATGAAGTTAAAAGTGAAAAAGCAAAAGCGAAATTCCCATATCCCAGATTCATTGGAATTAAGTTCAGGACACGAAACGGATTTCCCAGAACAAGTTACACTGTTCACCGCGGTTTCATCCAATTTCTGTAGCACAGTATCTTTGACAGACTGGATTGAAGCACGCTGCTCCTCTAAATGTCCATCCAACTTTATGCTCAGGTTGACGAAATCATCTGTCAACCGATCCAACACATCAACTTCAACAAAGCGTTTGCCTTCAAGTTTCCCCAATACATTGCTTCTAATAGTTGCCATCAGTTCATCCATCTGTAGTTACACAAAATGTTATGTTTAAAATCTAGAAACGAAATATGTGAAAACGTAATAAATGAAACAGTTATTGAAATACCTTCTTATTTATGGTTTCAACAAAAATACCCGTCAGAGATTCTACTGTACTTTCTGCTAGGAAAGACGTTACAGGTGCACCGATGTTACGCTTATTGGAACGATTCATTTTAAAGACTGAAACCCAAAAGTAAAGAAACCAAACTGATAAATTATACTTGCAGGCCAGGATAAACCAACTGTGATGCATGTACTGGAACGCTATGAATGTAATTAAAATTTGTAAGGAGCAGGGATAGAAATGAAAGGACGAAATCAGATTACATGCAACACTGATAGTAAAAATACGTTAATACTGTTATGTACAGCACTGAATTTTTTAAATGGGTTTCATCGGTGTTCTTTCACTAACCATCGTAATTAAATTAATAATAATTAGTTGCGTACCAGACATGCACAACTATTATGAAATTAATCTTTATAATATTTATAGTTGTTATTACTTCAAAGTCACATTTTTGTATGTCATATTGAACATCGTTACAACAATGATAATATAGGCAACGCTGTGATTGTGCATATTGTACTTAATGTGAATTAAAAATGTTGAAACTTTAGTCAAATAATCAATAAAATATGATGTATTCAGAAAACCACACTTACAATTATGTTTAGTCCTCATAGCGTTTCTGGCACAAAAAAAACCACGAAATTCCTAAATTTTCGACCTGGGAAGATTCATGAAACGCATCTAATTTTAGAACAACGAAACTGCAAGAACAATTGATAGAAACCAGCGCACTAGAAATTCTATTCCAATTTTTACGTAACATTCACAATGGCACTAATGTATATCCCACGCATTCTGTTTCTAAGTTACAGATAAATTTAGTTGGAAAATTGGATTCGTTTCAATTATAATTTAATATTTGAATTTATGCACACGAAAATCGAGTAAACGACCTAGAAAACTGAATTATTTATGAAAAATGAAGTCCTTACTTGCGTTACGTAACGACCATGCACTGTGAAGAGGAGAAAACGAAACGAGTAAACCAAGACTGGAGCTGAGTTGTTGCGTCTGCGTTCGCCTGATCGTCTTGACGCCTACTGCACTATATAGTTATAATGCACTGCCTGCCCATATACTGCGCTCTTATTTTCTTTGTCTGCATATGCATAACCATTGTTGCAGTGGTATAGCTCTCTGAAATTGGCTGTGCTGTATTCCCAGCATATGCGAATCAGTCATTTGCACAATTCCCAAATCACCTGCAAAAACAGTGTATATAATGGATAGATAGATATTTAATTAATGACAGATAGGAACTTAGTCCTTACAGTCATCATTGTACATAATACTGGTAACCTGACCCTTGCCCTTTAAACTGCTTATTGTTATTATTATCTGTAACAAGACATTCGCCGCTAGAACAATACTTCACCTTATTTTTAGTCAGTAGCACTGTGGCACTTGTTGGCCTTTGTAAAAACAATTAGTTTCACTCCAAGCCATATATTACAAATAACGTGAATTTTTAGTAAATTCTGAGAAGTGAAAGTTTCATACAATTATTTTTCGGTGACTTCCTCTGTGTTTCAATGCCCGTAAATTAACGAATATTTTCAAAGTATAGATTTAATCAAGGTCGATCGAAAAAGGTTTCATGTATGCACCTTGTCAATGTGATTATTAAATAAATTTAAGTACATCCTCTTCCACGCAAACTGAAACTACACGGTACAGCAAAATCCGAAATTGGAGCTTTCAAAGTTGTGTCAGTGCTGCTCTTATTCTGCGAAATTCGTATGTAAGTATTTCTAATTCAGAAACAATTTTGGTGGTTTAAATTGCATGTAACCACTTCTAGGGACAAGTATTCCGTAGAATAATTAAGGTACGTAATTAAGGTGTGTCATTTTATATCTATTGTTTCACTTTATAGTTATTATGACTAATAATTATAGCAACGAAACATTGAAATATAAGAAACATTTCTTATCTCTGAAGGACACCATTACGTCATTGGTAGGTATTAAGGACATGAATGCTCAAGGTGTCCAGTAATTTCGCCGTTCCATGGAAACTCAGGATTTGGTTGCCAAGCCAAAGGCTGATGGTACTTATTACTGGTGCTGCTACGTTCAACCAGGTTCAAAAATTGTTGCCAGCGTTAATACTATCCAAAACGTGTAGGGTATCATCTGAATTTCATTCAGCCCGGAGTAAATTTGCAAGCAAGCTTGGAAGTAACAAAACAAAAATAGGTACAGCATTTCAACAGTACTACTGTATTAAACGTCCGTACTCATTTCCTATATATGGATAAGTGGTATGATCTTGATTCGGATGCTAATTTAATGAAATTGCAGATTTTGTTGGACCAACAGCACAAGGATTTTGTTATTGCTGTTACAGCGCAACGGAGAATATTTTATTTAAATTGTCTTGTCCCAAGCCGCATGTTGCAGTGAACTTTAGCTCTTTAAAGCAAACGAACAAATACGAGTACTGTTGCGTATATTTCATACATCAAAATCGCTGGGGCTGAAACAAATGCTAAGGAGGTGGATGTAGACGATTCTTTACAATGTAGCAGTTCATCAAATGCTTCCGTTTTAAGTGTGGATGGTTAGTTACAATGTTTTAACGATTATAAATTTTAAAGATTTGTTATGCCTCGTTTCGAAATGAAACTATCTTGATACTTGACACCGCAGATCCCTAGTTTGATGGCCCTCCAGTAAAGCGCATGAGATTCGGCACCGATCATCCTGTTCAACAAAGCGCCACCATCAAAAACTCTTTTGAAGGTTCTGACAAATGCTCACAGCTACAATGCTGAAATGGCGCCTCATATAAACAAGATAAAGCAGGTCTTCTGAAGCATACTCCAATGCATGACAATGTCACAATTCATCCTTGTTGGCTATGCCCTTATGAAACCTCTGGCAATTATTACATCCTAGAACGCCACTACCGTGTGAAACATTTTATTCTTACAAGATTCAAGAATCCCCAATTTCTAGAACCTGATGAATGTTTTTTTTGAAACGTGCAATTTTAAGAGTTTCGCCAATACGAGCAAACAAACTTTGTTTGCCCATATCAGGAAATGCCAACCAACTGGAAAGAAATATCGTAGCATAGTTGAAACTCAGCGACGAGACAAGCCTATGAAACCGGATCGCTTGAAAAAATATGGCAGGGTTGCATATAAAATTAAAAACTGTTAAAACGAAAAAAAGTTGTTGATTAATAGTTCGTGGGACTACGAAACTAATGGGAAATGTAGTTTAATGAAACATACGAAACACATTAATCAGCACTGTCATTAACGCATGCACATGCTCCATTGTAAATAATGGTAAATATAAGAATAATCAGGTAATGACATACACAAACCACTTTATATTAAATAAGAAACATTACAATTGTAATTTTATTTCTTAATTGAAAGGTAAGCGTTTTGAATTTTTAATGTGATATACAGCCGTCAGTGTTTCTTTTCTGTATATATTTTATCAAAGAGGAATGAAACAAATAATGATTATAACAAATATGTTACTTGTCTTTCCTATTTCCTATTTTTTTTCTGTTACACAAGGCTTCTTCGTGCTAAGAAGTTTTCACTGCCATGAATGAGAGCTTCTTGTTTACCTATTTCTAATGTTGTACCATACTGACTCTTAGGGCTAAAGACGAATCAATAAATAAACAATATCATTTCTATTATTAATATTATTTACTATGATTTCATCATCATTAAACTTTGTACAGTAAAAAAGGTTTCGGAAGAGAACGTATGATAGAAATGATAAAGTACTATTTAACAATTGTGTATGTCATATAAAATTACTACAATCAAAAGCTTTCCATTGAAAGACATTTAATTTTCGACAGAAAATAAAGCAACATTAATAGGTTATCATTGTAACTTGTGTATGTTTTTGATATACAGGTCGAATTTAGAAACAAAGATACGAAACAAAGCATAAAATGATACTTTTGTGTGTACCCTCCTTCATGCTTAGAGTAAAAGTGATTTGAACATATTTTTTGACTCCAATTTTGTAACAATAACTACATCTTAGTCTTTTAGTTTCAAGAATAAGACCACAGTATTTGTGATAAGGATTAAGCATTTGTGTCGTTATCAAAATTAAACGGTCGCTTATTAACTTACAACTTTGGATTCTGACATACTATGTTATAGTCGAATGAAAAGGTGCTGCAACCGCAATTTATATTCCTCTGCCTACAAGAGATGCAAAACCAGAATTTCAAGCTTCGTGGTACTGAAAGATGGGCGTTTCGCAAAGATCCTATTATTCTATTTCGAAATCGATTCAAAAAGATGCTGGGCAATAGTAGACATTTGGAAAGCAGTGTCTGCTTTTACAACAGACTACATATTTAAATTAGTATCGTTTTCGAACAAAACAGTTGTATCATGTGACAATTTGGAAGATGTTTTATTCCATATTTATTATAATAACGTTAAATACGTGTGTAGGTTTCTGAACAATTTCGAATTTGTGAGAGAGTGGCGTTATTGTACAATAAATTAATTGTTATGGTAATACAGTATTCTTGATTTGAATAGAGTCAGACACTTCAGATCATTACAAATAAACATTATATTAGGGAGAGTGTTGCCTAGATTTAAGAACCTTTGTTTGAAACATTTGGAAACTAAGTTCACATGTACAGGGTGCACCATTGAAAATAAATGTTATTTGTTATACATGTAGTGTGTTAATTTAAAACAAAATTTATTCTGGGTAACTTATTGAAAAAAGCGCGATGATAGATATACAAGATACTGTAAGTGTCGGTGTCATTTGACCAATATTGGCATGTTACTGGCTTGGAATACAGTTTTGCCAATGACTGCAATACGTACACATTAACGTTGAAAAGTGAGACAGTTCAAGTGCAAGAAATCAGATCGTAATAATCTTTGCACCTCTAGGCTATTTTAGTGTAGGTTTCAAAACTATGATTTTCTGAAACTGAGAACTTTCTTCTCCTTTATATCCTTAAACTTCAAAATCATATCTAAAGCAAATTCTTTTAGCTATCTTGCAAGTGTCTCTAAAACAAGCCTTCGATTTTTCGTACTGACAAATAAGCGTTTCGGCATGCTAATTGTAAGTATACAGTGCAGCTATGTATATAAGTTACAGATTATGAGGAAGAGGATTTTTACATATAACTACTTATAGGTTAGGCTTATGACAAAAATACTAAATTGTATATTGTACAATTTATATTTATACTGGTGGGATATTGAAACGGTCATTAAAAGAACGTGCCTACAAAAACTAATCGTAATTTGTTAAATTCGCATAGTTTCAGACATATTCAATTAAGTGGTTTGTTTCTTGGGGGTTCTATTGCAGGATTGTCAGCAAGAAACTCACAACAGTTATACACCAAAAAATCATCACCGGGATTTATATTTTTATCCATTGCTTCCGTCAACCATTTGCTGGATAAAATTGTCATTATACATGAATCAATAAACAATAATTCGAGAATGAAATTCATTTTCCCCCATTTTTTGTACAAAACTAATATTGACCGTAACACCACAGACCGTAACACTAATCTAAAACTATGTTTCTTTATGAAGATTCGATGGACTTTCATAGATCCAATTGATAGATGCGTACTTAGTATTTTAACACTTCGTTGTTTTTACTTTGCGACTTAAATTACTTATAACCTCCTCGCTCAACTCCCGTCAGCCACTTTATGAACTTGACCCTCCTATCCTCCTCACTACACACCCCTCCGCCACTGTCTACGTAACAGCTGATTAGAAACTATGAAGCTTGCCTTTCTATCCGTCTCACTACGCACACTTCAGCCACTGCATGCATATGAACTTAACCTTAACTACAAAGTTTAACTTTTCAAAGTGTAACGTTGGTACGCTTCTACATCCGTATGAGAATATTTCCATCCAATACGTATGCTTGTATGTACCTTCGTCTTACTTTCGGGATGAGCCGATAGATGCCGCACGGTTGGCGTCTGCGCATAGGCATGCCTATTCTCAAAAATTAAGGCGCGGGCTCTCCTTCCATTAAATTTATAATAGACCCGCGCCTTAATTTTTGAGAATCGGCATGCCACTGCGCAAACGCTAACCCTGCGGCATCTATTGGCTCATCCCGAAAGGTAGACGAAGGTACATGTAAACATGGGACTTGGAAGAAAATCTT
>JAQFXU010002007.1:0-23638 GCA_034693705.1 Spatulosminthurus flaviceps | reverse complement strand
GTATTTTTTTGCATTTACCCTTAGATACACTAGATTCCAATTCCTGGTATTTTAGAAATGTTAGGAATGTACAGAGCGATTTTAATTGCGACTGTTCTGGTCGGATGCCAAGAGGAGAATCTTATTTTTATTAATGGAACTTATTGTACAAGAACGTGAAACAACAGTGAAGTAAGGATACGGAACAAAACTGAAAGATTTAAAAATTCCTTGGTTGTAAAAATAAGTTTTAACACATAACACACCGCTTTCCCTCCTGATTGATGCTCTGCTTCGTTAAGCGGATTTAAGACAATTTTGATTATAGTTACTTTCAGGGGCACCAGCATTATAGACATAGGTGTCATTACGAATTCTCTTGTAATGTATACAATTGCGCACAAATGAAACTAGAAAATACAGGTGAGATGAAGTATGTAACGACTCGTTGGCAGAATGATATTTTTCCTTCTGCTTATTGCGTTTGCTCAATTTTGTTCGTCATTCAGAAATGGAAGCTGAACTGAATGGAAGAATTATCTATTTCGTGGATGGTGGTGAGCCCAGTTTGTCCCATTAGAGTATGTAGCTCATCTCGTAGAATATACAAAACGTGTTCGACTCCTTGCTGACCCTGTCCAGTAAATTATGTAGAGTCGTTATTAAAAGCACCTCATGCAAGAACTTGAAATTTTTCTATAGGAAGTTGAGGTTGGTGGAAAAAAACACAAGTGAGAACTTTAGAATCAAACTGGAATAAGTCCATTTTAGTAAATTTTACAGGAACCGCGAAAAATTCATTTCTTTCATGACGTAGGTACTCTACATGTGATGATTGTAAAAAATACTTCTATGTTATGTACAATGTTTGGCAAATTTTGCGGAAATCATACATCACCCCATACCATGTTATAATAATACAAAGTTTTAAAAATTGTGGACTTGTTCCATTTTGGAACTGAAATGCCAAGTTTAGCAATAAAAGACAAATGGACTTATTCCATTTCGATTTCGAAACAAAAGTGGACTGGTCCCAGTTTAACATTGAAACGGATCTTACCCTGCCTATTACAGCATGATAGAGGCACATATGAACCCTATGGTTCATATGGTGGAAAGTCATAACACTAACATTTTTTGGGGAAAAAAGATTTTCTAAAATTTTGGACTTATTCCAGTTTGATTCTAAGCTTCTCGAGTTTTAATAATTTTAACTGTTATAATAGTCTCACTGAATGAAATAAACCCCACACTGCCGGTCTACCCACGAAGACGAATTTGGCTCCTAAAGCTAATGCTCGGAAAACATCTAACCCGCTTCGAATACCACCATCGAAATAAATCTCAAAGCCGTTGAAGGAAGCTTCAGGAAACTTTTCAACAATGTTTGCTAACGCCTCGATCTACCGAATGGGATATTCTTTTATTAAATGCATGACAACTGTCAGTAGTATAATTATTATATTCCTGCTAAAAACTAAAATTATGTTCAGCTCACGTACGCTGGATAGGGTGCTATCTATCTGCCGTCCTCCGTGATTGGACACAATGATTCCTTTCGCTCCGTGTTCATAGGCGAGCCTGGCGTCCTCTGGCGTGAGGATCCCTTTAACTATCACGGGCAATGTGGTTGTATTGACCAGTTCTTCTAAGCCTTCCCAGGTTGCCTGTTCTTTAGTACTCTTGGTTTCGTCAAATTGTTTGTAGTTTACCCTTTCATGTTGCTCCTGCCAGTTGTTTTTTGAGTTGTAGTATCGCAGGGCTTTGGCTTGCTTGTCTGATGTAATCACTAAAGCTCCGAAACCTAAATCCTCAGCTCGTTTTACGAAATCATACGTGAGTATTCTGTTGTCAAACAAATACATTTGGAACCATTTTTCAGCACCTGGAACGTTTTCCGCAATGTCTTCTAAGAGAAGAGATGCTCCTGCTGATACAATCATGATGGTCCCAGCTGACTGAGCCGCTGTCAAAGTTATATCAATGTTATATTTTATAACGATTAAGTCTTTCACGCTGATAATAAAGGAAATATGATTCGGTAATTTTGGATTTTTAAATGCCAAAAAATTACATTCTGACCCCGTGCAGTAGCAAGTTCTCCATCTGCATGCCATCTCTTATGCAGACCCGTGGGGGAGATACCTATCGGAAATGGAAATTTTTTCCCAAGGGCTTCGACACTCGTACTTCGATTGGAAACATTCCTGAAGTATCGCGGTATGACCCTTATTTTGGAGAAAGCTTCAATATTTCTTTTTACCGTTACATCCTTGTGCGATCCTCGTTGGAGGTAGTCAAGTTGTCCCAAAGGTAGATTCTGTTTGGTGAAGTTTTCGTAATCATCAATGGTGAGCATTGAGTATGGAGCAGAGCAGGAGAGACAAGTTGAAGGAGTCAATGCGGGTAGCAACTTTGCTATCCCAAAAAATAAACGTTGTTTCATCATGACGAAATGCACAATATTGTGGTTTTCAGATAGATGAACTGTTTCCAGTGAATGTCCTTATATATTTCCTCAGTTGTCATTTATTTCAGGTTGAGCAGATATGCAACAGGAAATTTACAAAGGTCAGACACTTTAACCTTGATTTAAACTGGATGTTTTTCATCTAAATCTTCATTAGCCATGGCAACTTGATGTGGGTAATTTGTTAGTTTATCTTCAAGAATGGTGTTTGAAAAATAAATGTGGACGAGTGCTGAGTTGAGTGTTCACTGTGAACTGACCAGCAAAATTTTAATTCATTTTAATGTAATTATGTTGAAGATTGTGCATGGAAAGAAAGGTTTGCAAGGCTGAAAATAACGGAATGAATGACGAGTTTTTATCATTCAATAAGTCCCGCAAAAAAAACAGCTTTAAATTATCACTGGGATTCTTTTGATGCACTGTGCAGATGTAAAATCTTTTCTGCTTTATTCATAACAACATTTTGTCTGTTAATTCCTTTGATGTGAACTTGAATTTATCGTCAAGCGGAGGTAAGTTATTTACAAGTACTGTAATGTAGATAAATTTTCTAAACTGTTTGCACTTCTGCTTTGAAGTCGATCTGCTCTGGGCCTGGGTTGAACAGGCAATCACAATAAATTATGAGAAGCATTTTTACTGATTGAATTTCTTTTAGCTTAAATAACGTGGCTCAGTGCTCAATGTTTGATTCTAAGCTTCTCGAGTTTTAATAATTTTAACTGTTATAATAGTCTCACTGAATGAAATAAACCCCACACTGCCGGTCTACCCACGAAGACGAATTTGGCTCCTAAAGCTAATGCTCGGAAAACATCTAACCCGCTTCGAATACCACCATCGAAATAAATCTCAAAGCCGTTGAAGGAAGCTTCAGGAAACTTTTCAACAATGTTTGCTAACGCCTCGATCTACCGAATGGGATATTCTTTTATTAAATGCATGACAACTGTCAGTAGTATAATTATTATATTCCTGCTAAAAACTAAAATTATGTTCAGCTCACGTACGCTGGATAGGGTGCTATCTATCTGCCGTCCTCCGTGATTGGACACAATGATTCCTTTCGCTCCGTGTTCATAGGCGAGCCTGGCGTCCTCTGGCGTGAGGATCCCTTTAACTATCACGGGCAATGTGGTTGTATTGACCAGTTCTTCTAAGCCTTCCCAGGTTGCCTGTTCTTTAGTACTCTTGGTTTCGTCAAATTGTTTGTAGTTTACCCTTTCATGTTGCTCCTGCCAGTTGTTTTTTGAGTTGTAGTATCGCAGGGCTTTGGCTTGCTTGTCTGATGTAATCACTAAAGCTCCGAAACCTAAATCCTCAGCTCGTTTTACGAAATCATACGTGAGTATTCTGTTGTCAAACAAATACATTTGGAACCATTTTTCAGCACCTGGAACGTTTTCCGCAATGTCTTCTAAGAGAAGAGATGCTCCTGCTGATACAATCATGATGGTCCCAGCTGACTGAGCCGCTGTCAAAGTTATATCAATGTTATATTTTATAACGATTAAGTCTTTCACGCTGATAATAAAGGAAATATGATTCGGTAATTTTGGATTTTTAAATGCCAAAAAATTACATTCTGACCCCGTGCAGTAGCAAGTTCTCCATCTGCATGCCATCTCTTATGCAGACCCGTGGGGGAGATACCTATCGGAAATGGAAATTTTTTCCCAAGGGCTTCGACACTCGTACTTCGATTGGAAACATTCCTGAAGTATCGCGGTATGACCCTTATTTTGGAGAAAGCTTCAATATTTCTTTTTACCGTTACATCCTTGTGCGATCCTCGTTGGAGGTAGTCAAGTTGTCCCAAAGGTAGATTCTGTTTGGTGAAGTTTTCGTAATCATCAATGGTGAGCATTGAGTATGGAGCAGAGCAGGAGAGACAAGTTGAAGGAGTCAATGCGGGTAGCAACTTTGCTATCCCAAAAAATAAACGTTGTTTCATCATGACGAAATGCACAATATTGTGGTTTTCAGATAGATGAACTGTTTCCAGTGAATGTCCTTATATATTTCCTCAGTTGTCATTTATTTCAGGTTGAGCAGATATGCAACAGGAAATTTACAAAGGTCAGACACTTTAACCTTGATTTAAACTGGATGTTTTTCATCTAAATCTTCATTAGCCATGGCAACTTGATGTGGGTAATTTGTTAGTTTATCTTCAAGAATGGTGTTTGAAAAATAAATGTGGACGAGTGCTGAGTTGAGTGTTCACTGTGAACTGACCAGCAAAATTTTAATTCATTTTAATGTAATTATGTTGAAGATTGTGCATGGAAAGAAAGGTTTGCAAGGCTGAAAATAACGGAATGAATGACGAGTTTTTATCATTCAATAAGTCCCGCAAAAAAAACAGCTTTAAATTATCACTGGGATTCTTTTGATGCACTGTGCAGATGTAAAATCTTTTCTGCTTTATTCATAACAACATTTTGTCTGTTAATTCCTTTGATGTGAACTTGAATTTATCGTCAAGCGGAGGTAAGTTATTTACAAGTACTGTAATGTAGATAAATTTTCTAAACTGTTTGCACTTCTGCTTTGAAGTCGATCTGCTCTGGGCCTGGGTTGAACAGGCAATCACAATAAATTATGAGAAGCATTTTTACTGATTGAATTTCTTTTAGCTTAAATAACGTGGCTCAGTGCTCAATGTATTTTCTTAATCTGTGGACTGTGGTTAGATAAATCCAATGTGTCTTTCGTTGCCCCTCGTCGTTTGGATTTGAACTCCGAAGGGAGAACTCTGAAGATAAAAGAAATAGTAAAGCATTGTGGTTGACTTCCTTAGCTTCAAAAATCCCGAACAGGTCAATGCTTCAAAAATGGATGTCACAGTATTTTTTAATACCGTATGAATCATTCGAAACATATATACAATATGAATCCTGCACCTTTTGTTTTTTTTAGAACCGCTGCCTCCTATCTATTTGTAATGTCATCACTAGACTTCGTCTGTCTAGTCAAGTATCCATGGGTATTTTTAGCTGCCTAGTTATTATCGATTACGCCATTGCATTACAACGTTGCTCTCATAGATAATTTGACACACTTGTACAAACCGCCAACGGAAATGGATTGAATTTTTACAAATAAATATAAATTGATTATTTCTTAAAATAAATATGTTTGTGACTGAATGGCAAAATTTTCTTTTACGTCATAGCCTTTTCCTTTTTATCTGACGTGACTAAACTGACCTATTTTTGTTTCCTTTCGCTTCTTTTATTAATTTTATTGCTTCACCGAAATCATTGTCCCTGGAACATAAAGTGGTGAAACATAACATGACTATGCATGATTAAGATAATGAATCATTATGCAGATACAAGAACCCTGTTTGAAAAAAATGGCAGGAATTATTTTAGTAAGGTATAGTAATAATTGCTGAATTGCTGTTATGCAGGAAATTCTTTGCGTCACCACATCAGCTTGGTTGTAAACAAATGCATAAATCATAGTATTTTAAATCACAATTTTAAACACAGATTGTATCATTAGGCTTAGTTCATATTATCTTAAGAAACCTGCGACCTGCCGCTCTACCCTTCCTCTTCCTTTAATGGCGAATGAATTTTTCTGTTGGTAAACCTATTTCAAGTTTTCCTGGCTTGCATGGTGTGAGGCCTGACGTAACTTATTATTTATTTGGGTACATGTGCACCTGTTATTATAGCCTATGTAATAGTACCGTCCGACGAGTAACTACTTTCCCCGATCAATGTTATTGTCACTAATGGCTGATAGAGGTTAAAATACTCTTTTGACCGCTATGAGGACAAGATATACACTTGTCATCTGATTTGAGCAAATTATTGTTGGCATGCTTTCATCTGATGGTAACATTTGCACTGCCTTGGGATAAATCAGTTTTGTAGAAGTATCCGTGAGCTCATAGAGTTTTCCCCTTTTATGAAATCACCATCTTATTGTTAATCTGAGAATGTCTCATCTGTAAAAAAAAAATTGTATACAAGTACCTTAAAGTAATTTACTATCATGTTTCGATAGTAGGTATGTTTACGTCAAGAATTATGACAGCTTAGGTACTCGGCTTTGCAAATATTATGTACTGAAAAAATCTTTCACATGAAGAACAGTTGTTTCATTAAAACCTATTCTACAACTTACATAATTTATTTTCATGTGTGCACTTGTTTCCAATTGATGCCGCAGAAAATGAATATAAGTAGAGGCCAGCGGCAAATATTAGTTGTAGTAAGGCATTTCTCCTGAGACTGTCCTCAACCATTATTGTGTAGATTTCATGTGGGTGCAGAGGGATTAGTGCTATATTATTATAATACTATAAATACTACTGTAGACTGGGTTGTTAGACACAAGAAGCTATTCGCAAAGTGTCAAGTGGTTTTAACTAAGGCCAAAGACTTTATATATATTAATTTATTCTCTCATTTAATTTCAACATGCAAATCTTAGCTGTAGTAATAGTTATAATTTCTGCAGCACATGTAGGATCAAGGCCGGTTAACAGCGATGACTCTACTACGGTGGAAACCACCCGGCATGGGCCCGTGGCGACAGTGAGTGTACCTGAATGAAAAACTTCTTTTTTAGCAAATTATTTACAAATCGACGTTTAATCATACTCTGAACGTATGAATTGTTGTATAGGTCGATTTTCTCCGTAAATATGGCTACCTCGAGTCCGGGGGTTCGAATAGTTCGGAGACGATTTATACGGAAGAGAAAATTAGGGAAGGAATTTCTCTGATGCAGAAATTCGGTGGTTTAGAGCCAACCGGAATTTTGGATAATAACACTTTGCAGGTAATTGAAATTCATTTCACGCCTATTAATATTTTTCCCGAATGATCCGTTAAAATAATGGCAAAATAATTATTTCGTAATGTCCCAGTTACTTACCAAGAGCCGTTGCGGTGTTGCAGATGTTAATCAGCCCAATGACAAAAGAAGAACCAAAAGGTTTGTCATTGCTTCCAAAGGATGGAATAAGAGAAAATTAACTTACAGGTATAAGTAACCCATTGCCTTTAATTTTGCTAGAAGCAATTTGTAAATAATGTGTCACTATTTGTTGAGTAGTGAGACATTCATGGTGCTTTCCATGAAAATTGTCGTTATTTATTTTAGCTTTCAAAATTGGTCTCCCAAACTTGGACAAGAATCAGCGGTAAACGACATGGCCAAAGCGTTTAATGTGTGGGCAAACTACGCTAATCTTCGCTTCATAAAAAAGCCAGCTAATACCGATGCGGACATACTAATATCATTTCAACGTGGGTATCATGGGGACAGGTATTACAATTTTCCCGTGCACTTTAAAATTTGAAGTGAATTTTCTCAGCATTAAAGTAGACAGGAAATGGGCAGGTCAAGTGGTGCAGAAAAAAGCCTGGCTTTGCAATATTTTGCTACATTTATTGTATGTGTCAACCAAACGTTTGATTTCTTTTTGTATAGCTACCCTTTTGACGGTCGAGGTCAGATTTTAGCTCATGCGTACTTTCCAAATGGCTACGATGGATTGAGTGGGGACGTTCATTTCGATGAAGATGAAGACTGGTGGTCCGCCACGGGCCAAGAGAAAGACAACTTGGCGAATCCGATCAGTTTTGTTGATGGTAAGGGAATCAAACATTTGAAACTGTTAAGTTATGAGGCGATGCCTTTTCAAATTCAAAAGCCTAAGGTCATTTTGTACGTCGGACTTATTTATGTATTATTTGATCATGCATTATTTATTCCCATCATACATAGTGGCGGCCCACGAGCTGGGACACTCACTAGGACTGGTATGTGTTCATAATTAATGCTATTACTGCTAATTGCAGACTATAATAATTATTGTATGTACATAATCCTTAAGGAATTGATTATTAATGCATGAAAAGTTTCAGTTTCTGAGACAGTGTTATATATTCCATTTAGTCGCACTCACCTGACCAGGAATCTATCATGTTTCCATACTACCAGGGAAAGCTTGGGAAAACTCCGAAATTGGGTTATGACGACATTCTAGCCATGTATAAACTTTACAGTGAGTTTCAAAAGCAGTGGTTACATTACCTTAAACTGCATTATATGCTAACACCTCGAGTTCATAGCTCTCGTTTTGTTCCGAGCTTGTTTACTTTACTACGGAACTGTCTACATTTTCTATAATTGTAATAGTAAATCAAAAAATTATTTCCAGTTCAGCGTGCCATTCCTGATGGAATAGACGGCGGCGATGACGAAGACGAAGGAATTGATAGATACAGCTCTTCAACTTTACATCCCAGTGACAGAGACAATCACCCCGTGGCTCGTACCACAACAACGTCAAGGCCAAGACCTACAACTGAAGTTACGGTTCCAACAATAAAACCGATGATAACTACAGTACCACCAAGAAGAACAACCAATAGGCTGGTTCCCACGTTCCCTTCCTCGACTACAACAGCAAGATCAAGCAGCACTAGCGATGAAGATAATTCGGAATCGGGAGAAGATAACTCCCCGGAAAAGGAATACGAAAAGTCGGTCAAAGATATTTGCAGTAAGCTCCCCTTCAAAATGGCATTTCTTCGAAACGAAATATTTGTCTTCCGGGGAAAGGTAAGTTCTGGCTAATTTTATTTTATTTCGCAAAGCTAATTATGTTTTATGGTGGATCCTACATTGTATTTTATGTTGTATTAGAGTGGAAGTTGGGGGAATGTACAACATTGTTGTCTTGAAACTCTAGCGTGTATCCGTTTGTGATTTTTTTCTTTAAAGTATATGTGGCGACTGGCGCAGCGAGGCTCCCCACCGTCATCTACTTATCCTGTAACAATCAGCCATCTTTTTTCACCCTTAAGTCATTTAGAGCGCGTTGATGCAGCTTACGAGAGGGACCTGGATGGAAAGTTACTATTTTTCTCAGGTAATATAATCGTGCTGTTTTTGTAAATTATAACGCGGTCCATTAAAAATAAAGAATTTATTATTACCTAAAACTACAATAACAGCATCTTTAATATACTTTAAAATGCGTAGGCAGCAAATTCTGGGAGTTGGATGGAACAACAGCAAGCCCTGGCAGCCCTAAACTATTGACAGAGTTAGGGTTGCCATCAACGCTGAAACAACTGGATGCTGCATTTATTTGGGATAAAAATGGGCTCACGTATTTCTTCAGGTTAGTTTTTTGCTTTAAGGGATTTGAATGTGACTTCGGGGCTACAATGTCCGATAACTAATAGCCGATTTCTGATTTCACCTAACCTGTTACTTGTTTGTGTTTATAGTGGTCACCATTACTGGAGATACAATGAAACAACGAAAAAAATTGACGAAGGTTATCCGCTCGGTATGGAAAGATGGGGAGGCGTACCAACTCCCGTAGATTCTGTAATACGTTGGAAAGATGGTAAATAGTAGATCCGCTTTGTATAATATTTAGAAGAATACTATAAGCGTTTACCAGTAAAATTATTTGGTATTCCTATTTCTTTTAAGAGCAAAGCATTTAGGAACATTGTTATGGATAATTTACATCCTCTATATAGTAGTTTAACTTTCTTTGCTGTTTGGACGACATTTTAGTATTAACTTCTTGTGGGACTTTCGTGGAATAATCGAGTTCATTGTGGCGTTTTTTTAAATTTTTGCCAGGAAAAACCTACTTTTTTCAAGGCAGTGACTTCTGGCGTTTTGATGACGTCGCTGTATTTGTGGAGGAACATTTCCCTTTACGGACACGACCGTATTGGTTTGGGTGTTGAAATAAGAAACTATTAAGAATCTTTTTACTGCTTCAAAATTTCAAAATATCTGCTAAATCTGCACACACGTTATCCAGTTAAATACCTGGAACAAAAATTTACCGCTGTATTTTACTAAGTTAGTTCAGTTTTTGTAATATTATTAAAATTTTTCATCGAAGTACACCAACAGACCACACGCACATGAATTATTAGTATGGAAAGCACGGAGTTAGTTGCTGAATTTTTAACAAATATTCTGTGTATGGAATTTTATTAAACAAATACTATATATGTATATTGCTGGAACAATTTTGAACAATAGATATACCTTATTACAATCAGGAAATGCAATAATTAGACCTTCCCAAAAACTAACCAGAGTAACCTCCCAACTCGTAGATGGAGGATGATGATTCTCTCTCTGCTTCGGTTTTGCGAGAGTAACGCAAGGGTAACGCATCAATTTGAGATACTCCGTTTGGTTATAGAAAATAAAAGCTAACTACTCTTGTAATGTATCTAGAAAGGAAAACTGTATTGAACTAAACTAGATCCTATCTCTTCAACGGTTGTACACCCAGTTTGACCCAACAGAGTCTCTAGTTCATCCCGCAATATCTCCAGGACGTTTTCCACACCCTGTTGACCCTTGAGGAGTTAAAACAGAAAACAAGATTACAAATTGAACGAGCAGAGATGATGCGGTATTGATTATTGACAAGGTTAAATAAAAGGACTTTTCAATACTTATCAACAGCTTCCAGCAGTTTGCTACATGAGGATTTCCTCGAGGGCCAAATGCCCAGTGAAAACTCCCACTCTTATAAGTCCCACCCTGGCGAATAACCACCGAGAACTGCCCTGCAGACTAACTGTGCTGCAAGAGCTAAATGCCCTCTTGGTAGGAATCACAGTTAGCCATCAGGGGAGCCCACGGACTGGCACATCGCGTACTAACAAGATTCTCAATTTTGTGCGTGCTTGTGAGCATATCCACACGCTGATGCTAATTCCAACCAAAATCCCAAAATCATATATGAGTTAGTAACTTACTGAATGAAACAATCCCCACATTGGTGCCCTTCCTACAAACACGAATTTGGCTCCTAACGCCAAAGCCTTGAATACATCCAAACCGCTCCGGACGCCGCTGTCTAAATAAATCTCAAAACCATTGAGGGACGCTTCCGGAAACTCTTTCACAATGTTGGCAAGCGCCTCGATCTGTAAAAAGGCGTAATATTATGTACCAAATATTTCAGCAGAATCAACAACAGCTCTTAGTTTCCATAGAATAAATTCCGTAAAATGTCATAGCTACGTACAGTGGAGATGGTACCATCTATCGTACGGCCACCATGATTGGATACGATGATTCCTTTTGCTCCGTGTTGGTAGGCAAGCCTTGCGTCCTCTGGCGAGATGACTCCTTTGACTATTACAGGCAACGCTGTTGAATTGACAAGTTCTTCTAAATAGCCCCACGTTGCTTTGTCACTTTTAAAGTAGGACATATTTTCGTGGTTGTATTTATCATAGTTGACCATTTTGTGATGGTCTTTCCAATTGTTTTTCACATTAAAATATCGTAAGGATTTGACTGGGTCATCTGCAGTTACTACCAAAGCGCCATATCCTGAATCCTCAGCTCTTTTCACCAGGTCATAAGTAACGGTTTTGTTGTCTAAAAGGACAAGTTGGAGCCACTTTTCTGCTGCAGGTGCTTCTTTGGCGACATCTTCGAGGAGCACTGATGCTGCTGATGATACTATCATAATGGTTCCAGATGAGAGAGCAGCTGGAAACGTGAAATCTTTCATTATAATGTGAATATGAATATCGTCGTGTAAATTCCTAAAGGGGCTATGATTTTCGTAACGTTATGAGTAAAACAAAATTATAGCCCGTTTTTTAATTTACCCGACGGTATATATATATAAGGGATAATTCGGTTAAAATAGTAACATCTGATGGAAATTCGAAAACAGGAAGATAGAAATCGGTTTGCAAATGTTTTGTGTAAGGACCTCGAACAGTAGCTAATTCTCCTTCTGGATGCCATCTCTTATGGAGACCTGACGGGGAGATCCCAATTGGAAGCTTAAAATTTTTTCCGAGAGCTTCTGCATTTGTACTTCTATTGGAAACGTCTTTCAGATATCGCGGTATGACCCTAATCTTGGAAAAAGCTTCAACATTTCTTTCCAGCGTTGCGTCCTTGTCAGCTCCTCTTTGGAGATACTCGCGTGAAGCGAATGGAAGATTCTGCTTGGCGTAATTTTCGTAATCGTTAATAGTTACCATTGTGCATGGGATTGCACTGGGTAGAATAGTTGCAATAATCAACCAATGTAACAGCTTTACTACTTGGGTCTTGCTTTCCATGACAATGCTTTTAAATGTCTTCTCAACCATTAGCAATTTTTATTTCCGGTCTTTCAGATACTTCTGGACTTGGGACAACTGCCGTGGGAGGGATTGCTGCCAACCTCGCTATTGGACTTGAAACGAATCTTTGAAAATACATGTTTCTCATGCTACTACTCTTTCAATTCTGCACATTTTGATAGATTTCTTTACAATATGAACTTATATGAAGGAACAAAATGGTAGACCAATGTAGGATTGAAGTAACAACAACAACAAGGTAAAGTTTTGAGACAGAAGTTAATGAGTAAATTGGATTAACCTTCCAATTTGGCAAGGCTAATCTTTTATGCTTATTTAAATGGACGGACAAAGAATTAAGTGAATATGAAAGAGTTTCATGAAGTATCGTTAAAATGTGCGTCCTAGCACAAGTTACTGCTGTACACACGTGAAGTTAAATTTTGTTTATTACACATTATGTAGTATAATATTTAAATGTTTGCAGGGCAATGCAAATTACACTCTGTTGAGTAAGCTATCATTCATTGCCAAAGTAATTGGTGACATTAATATTTTTCAGAAAATCCTGGCGTTTCCAAAGCAGCGACCTGGCGCTTCAATGACATCGTTTTATTTGTGAAAGAAAATTCTATCCGCAGACATGACCTTAATGATTTGGGATGTTAAAATCAGAAATAATAATAATTTTTTGCAATAAAGTTTTAATAGATAGGCTAATCCACATATACCTTTTCCAGTTATTTTTCTTGGGCAAAAAATCTGACGTTTGAGAAAAAATATTTTATGTAAGTACTTGGTGACCCAAATCCTTTCCAGTTAGATTTTCTTGTCCAAAAAAAAATTATCTAAGCGTACTTATTGATTTACATAAAATTTTCATCTCGATTATGGTTTGTCCAAAATATTGTCATCCATATATTTCAGAATTCAAAAAAATTCATCCATGAAGTTATTTGTCCCAAAAACTAGCATCCCTAAATGCATTTGTTGAATAATTGATGAATTAAAAAAATTGGGCCAATTACGGTTGCTTTGGTTGGAAAAGTCGTACAAAACTGTCAAAAATTTAAGCATAAAAGTGCTCTGATATAGATATTATTCATCCAAATAATTTAGATAAAAACGAAACTTGGTTCAATCAACCGCTTCTTGTACAATTAACTGATACAAATAATAATTGCTAAAAATCGATAATTTACTGCTTCTCCAGATTTACACTCCGACAGGAAGTAGGTTTCTATTTTGTTTTCGTTGGCAACGGCTGATTTTAGAGAATATTTTTTAGTCGAATTTTAATGACGTGTTTTCGATCAAAAGATTGTCAGGTTGAAACCTTTTTCCTGTACATAATATGTTTGTCCAATTAATAGTGGTAGAAAATGTGGCTGGGAGAGGTTTCCCGCTATGCATTAAAATATACTGTATGCGAAAATGAAATGCAAAAAGATACGAACAAGTTCAGATTGTTCACAAACACAAACCCTTTATTTACGTATGCAATAAACGACATTCTAATTCCAGTCAAAAAAATGGCAAATTTTGAATAAAGTTTGCTGGTATTGATCCTGTACATCCATGGAGATCCAAAGCCTGTTCGAACTATAGACAAGAATCTACCAAATGAATAACTGGCAATGATCAAATTTTTGGCTGAAACAGATGAAACTTGGCGGAAATAATAATAAAAATTGCCAACATAAATGTTTACAATAATAATGGTAATAGTTTTGAGGTAGAAAAGTGATAACATAAAAATTTATTCCACGATAGAAAAAACACCAGTTTTTCACGTTTTTTCACACGTTTTTGTATGTATGTACTTCAATGGATTGAGGAATTGCAATATTAAGTCGTCACAAAAGATTTCAATGCTTTCAAATTATTGATGGAGGTTGAGTTTACATTCCCTTGACTTAGGTTTTGCTAATTTGTTTTAGTTGTATAGCTCTTTCAAATAATATTAATCTGTCTAATTTTCAAGGATGATTTATCTGAAATATTCCGTTGGCTATAGAAAATAATAAAAGGTAACAACTAGCATAGCACATCATCACATGTATAAATAATTATTATTTTACCCAAAACATAATTATTTAAAAACATAGTAATATTGTAAATACTGTGTCGTTTGGCAAACACCGCTTCGGTGTCAGTGAAATAAATTTTCTATCTCTCTCTTGCAATTTATTTAGAAAGGAAAACTGTATTGAACCAAACTAGATCCTATCTCTCCAATGGTTTTACACCCAGATTGCCCCATCAGCGTCTCTAGTTCATTCCGCAAAATCTCCAAGACGTTTTCCACACCCTGCTGACCCTTGACAAGTTATGAGAGAAAACATGGTTAAAAATTGGGAACGAGCGGAGGTGATGGCGTGTGCAGAAGGTTAAACATATAAATGCATCTCCATGTACACGCCAATTCTATCCGGCACTCTGAAAATTCTATAACATATAAAATGTGACAGAATTTATGAAGTATTAACTTACTGAATGAAACAATCCCCACATTGGTGCCCTTCCTACAAACACGTATTTGGCTCCTATCGCTAAAGCCCTGAATACATCCAAACCGCTCCGGACACCGCTGTCTAAATAAATCTCAAAACCATTGAGGGACGCTTCCGGAAACTCTTTCACGATGTTCGCAAGCGCCTCGATCTGTAAAAAGACGTAATATTACATCTCGTAAGTAATTGTATGGAATCATTAATAAATTATTATCAACTCCATTAATGTTGTAAAAGAAGCTACCTACACTTGAAATAGTGCCATCTATCTGACGTCCCCCGTGATTGGATACAATAATACCTTTCGCTCCGTGTTGGTAGGCAAGCCTTGCGTCCTCTGGCGTTATGACCCCTTTAACTATAACCGGCAATGCTGTTGAATTGACAAGCTCCTCTAAATCAGCCCATGTAGCTCCGTCTCGTGTAAAAGACAATCTGTTTTCATGGTTGTATTTGTCATAGTTGACCATTTTTTGTTGATCTTTCCAATTGTTTTTCACATTAAAATATCGTAAGGATTTGACGGGCATGTCTGCTGTAACTACCAAAGCACCATAGCCTGAATCCTCAGCTCTCCTTGCCAAGTCATAGGTAACTGTTTTGTTGTCGAAAATAAAAATTTGGAGCCATTTTTCTGCTTCAGGTGCTTCTTTTGCAATGTCTTCGAGGAGTACTGTCGCTGCTGATGATACTATCATAATGGTTCCAGATGCTTGAACGGCTGGAAAGAGGCAATTTGTTATTTAGGATAATAATTTATTATGATTAAAATGTTATGACATTTTGATTGAAATGACAATGTTTGGTGGAACTCTTATCAAAACGAAAAAAATTATATAGTAAATGTTTTACGTAGCCACCTCGCACTGTAGCTAATTCTCCTTCTGGATGCCATCTCTTATGGAGACCTGACGGGGAGATCCCAATTGGAAGCTTAAATTTTTTTCCGAGAGCTTCTGCATTTGTACTTCTATTGGAAACGTCTTTCAGATATCGTGGAATGACCCTAATCTTGGAAAAGGCTTCAACATTTCTTTCCAGCGTTGCGTCCTTGTCAGCTCCTCTTTGGAGATACTCGCGTAAAGCGAATGGAAGATTCTGCTTGGCGTAATTTTCGTAGTCGTCAATAGTTACCATTGTGCATGGGATTGCACTGGGTAGAATAGTTGCAATAATCAACCATTGTAGCTTGTCAACGACTAGGGCCATGTTTTAGATGACAGTGTTTTAGCAATTAATATTTTAAGGCCTTTACAGCTTTATTTTAATTTATTTAAATTTATGGAAAATTGGGACAATTTCCGAGGGAGTTTGTTCAAACCTCCCTCTTAGACGTGAGATGAATTCGCCAAGACACTTGTTTCTCGTACCACAATTCTTTTAGCTCTGCAAACTTTGATGAGTTGTCTATACCTTATGAAGGAAGAAATTATAAACAAAATAGGTAAGATTAACGTAAATGATAATTTGTGTAGACATGTTTAAAAGTAAATTGGATTAACCTTCCAATTTAGCCAAGGCTAATTGTTGGTGCCGACGAAGGACTTTAAATTGACGAACAAAGAATGAAATGAATACGAAAGAGTTCCATGAAGTTTCGTTATAACATGGCAGAGCTCAAGTTACTGCTATACACGCGTGAAGTTATACTTGCTTTATTACACCTTATGTATAAAATTTTAAAAGGCAATAAAAATCGTTAAGATATTATTCATCGCCAAAGTAATTGGCCGAGGAAATGAGAATATTGGGCTGACTTCCAGCGGGACTAGAATTGCTTGTGACTACAAAAGGATTACGTCGGGTGTCATCAAGTGACGCAGATCTAGAGTGGGCAACGGTGCGACCGATACTGTTTTGTAAGTTGACTTCAGGTTTAAAAACTGACTGATCTAATGGAAAGGACTGATTTGCTGAAACAGAGTTCAGTAGCTGATCGCTTGAAGTGGAGTATATCATACGGTTCATTGTGTTGTCCTGAATCCGCTGAATAGGTGATATATCCATAACGTTCATCGTGTTCATGTAGGCCGGTCTAGGAGTATCACAAATTATATGGAGGTTGCCGAAGTTACGATTAAAATCGTCTTTTGTCACCTGCAAAAATTTTTGCATGTTTTTAGTATTACATTGTAAAATCTTCGCATTCCAGTTGACTACCTCATTTTTATCTGAATATGAATGATTAATCTTTTTCGCTACCTGAATCGTCAAATGAGGAGCGAGGGTTTGCAATTTATCATGTAATTTAATCAAGATCACTTGTTCAGCTGCATCTCTCCGTATACGAACATGGAGCGTTCCCGCCTGAATAATAATAAATAATGTCATTACCCACGTGTTTGAGCAAGAGGTTAAGTTGCGTAGCAATTTGATAAATATTAATTACAACATGTCCGTATGAAACAGTCCAAAAGAGTTCATTTCTGAACTCAAGAACTCCATCAATTGTCAGAGATTGACGTAAAACCTTCTCCAGCTGAGAAGCAATATGCGGGGGAATTGTCTGAAATGCATGACAAAAGTTACTAAAAATTGACACAATAATTTCTATTTTTGCGGACTTCACTCTCGCCGTTTGTTAGATTAGGTTACCTGCAGCAAGATCTGGGCAGTGTGCTTAAAAAGTGGCCAAATTGCATCGAAAATCGCGGTGATAATAAAAACACCTCCAATGAAGTCAATATACCTCGATCTGCAAACAAAGTAGTGCAAATAGTTAGCAATAATAATAATACTTGCTGTTTCACAGATAGCTCAATTACAATAAAATAGTACCATTCCATACTTATTCTGTGATTCTTATTCCGTTATTCCTTACCCAGACTGAAGTGTAAAGGTTAAAATGATAATAACGGTGGCCGAGAAAACACCCAAAGTTGTGAACGGCGTCAAAAGCGAAGTACTTGGGGATGGAATCGAAAGACCGAAACTATTAAATATCCTGTATGCACACCTTTGTAGAGTCGTGGTTACACAAAATATTTTTGACAATTTGTTTAGCATATTATTTCCAAAACATATCGCAAAATGAGCGGCTGAACCAAGTACGACCGATGGGAGAAATCTACCACTGCAAGAACGAAAATAAAAAACTTGTATCCAAAAGATCCTATAATAAAGAATTCATTAAGCTTTAAACTTCTACAAGTCTAAATGCACTTACGTATGAATCTCTTCGTTATCACCATTAAAAAGTGCCAAAGTTATAAAAATCTTCAGGCTCCACAGATTCAAAAATAGCCCCAGACTCAAAATCGAAAAATGAGTTAAAACTTCAAATCTGGCGTAGCCAAAGCTATACGCTATCGATGGCTTCCCCCCGTAAGTGTAGGACCTTGTCAACAAATCTCCAACAAGCCTACATATTTTCCAAAATTCAAAAACGTTCACAAACCGTAAAAATACTCCTGTCTAGACTCTAGACTAATAATAAATCATCCCTCACAATGGTTATTAAATTCATATCAACAAATATACTATATAGTACTCACGCCACTATATCAAAAACCAGCAGGCACAGGAAGGCATTCATAGCTGCAATAAAAACCATCATTTTATAAGACTCCTCACAAAATTATTAATTATTATACTTCTTGGCTCCACTTATTCGGCAACACCCGAATAGTTATTCTCAGTAGTACTCACCAAAACTATGTGATTGTTGGGACCACGCGTACAGTATGATGGCAACAACTATGGCAAAAGGAAGGCCAATTAGTCCCATCCGAGTCGATTTAATACTCCATAAATTGAACAGTGATCGTCCCATCTTCGTAAAGCTTCTAGTACAGGAAGATCGGTACTCCGCCTAGAATTAATTCACCAGTTTTAATGCGACCCCACACATTTCGACTTTAGTCAATTCATTCAAAAAATTGGAGCTTCGTCTAAAATCAAGCAAAAGCACACACTCCCTCTCTCATTAATAATTCTTCCAAAATTTATTCATTATTGTCTGCAACAATAAGCTATTTTTCACTTACCAGTTTCGTCCCAACATTTCGAGCCATCTCTCTCGAATTCAATTTTTTTAATTATTCGAACACATGCAATTTGACAACAGCACTTTTTTTGATAAAAGTGCTCTCTTCTTTTACAAATGTCTTTCTTAGGTTCGACATGCGGGACTAGTGGTTCAATTTCAGTCACTTCATCACACACAAACGCACATATTTCTTAAATGTTTGTGACAACTATGTTTAAATTATATGTATTTTTTTGCCTGTTTGCCTCTATATAATCTTCGCACTTCAGTAAATGAAACATAAATTAGTGTGCAATTAATAACTTCCAATTTGTATAACTTTCTTATTGCTCTCTCGAAAACCAATTAAAATACAGCCTCATAAAATGCCAAACAGTCATTTTCAAAATACTATGCTTTTAGTTTCGAAGTTCGAAGAGGTCCTTCACAATTCACATTTAATGAACTAATTATATATGACACAAATCCTTGTAGTAGTTGTATGTATCTATATAACCAGTAGGAGAGCGAAGCAGGCGTATATCTACATGAAGTACCCGCAAAGCTTTTTAGTCGTCAGCTCGACTCGACAGCAGGTCAGTGAGCTGTATGTACAGCTTATGTGTAGGTATATAAAGCAATAAACAAGACCGTATGTATGTAGTTAGACACACAGACCAACAATAAAAAGCTGCTATAATTAGGCAAAGGATAAATTTATTAGGCCTATGCCTATATACAGCGCTAATTTGGACAAAAATTCAAAACTAATGTGAAATTTTAAGCGGCACGTTTGAACCTTTTCACGTGGAAGAATTAGTTTTTCCAAGTTTTAATATCTTGCGCTTTTATTCTTTATTTAGTTTTACCGAAAGAAACTTTAAAAGTTTTTCACGTTCATGGAATGGAAGTTAATTAATTTCTTCACTGTACAATTAACCATTAATAGAACTTCACAAAAAGTAAAACTTTTGTAATTTTGCTTATGAGTTTCGTGAGTGGAGCAACAATAATTAACGGCTGTTAATTTGAAGAGCTAACCTTATTTGCAAAAATGGTAAGACATTTTAATAATTATTGCAATTTCGACTTCGACAAGTATGGGTTAGTAAAGAAAGTTTTTGACCTACGGCTAGCATAGACATTCTAATTTTAACTGTTTAGATTTAATTGTGAATGGTTTGAACGTTGAATGATAAAAGATTTAAACAATAATTAAGATGATGATTATTAGTTCTTGGCTATATGTATGTGTCTAAATACCAATCGGTTGAGAATTGTTTCGGAGATATGATAATGTAGAGTTCTGACCTTTGTCGCTACTTTTATCTAGGGACGTGTTAAAAAGACATCAGGGGTTAGGAAGCAATATGCTCAAATGAAACGGATGATAAGCCTCAACGACCCGCGATTGTAAGCTATACAAATTTACTTACCTTTAGGCTTGGTGTTGTTCTTTGGACAGGTAAGATTTTAATTATTTTTTTTATGTGCTGTTTAGAAAAGCGAAAGACCGAGTCCCTAGGAAAGGAAAGAAGGCGAAGAAACAAGATCCTAATGAGCTTGTCAGAGAAGTGTAGGTGTTTAAATGTTAAATAAGCGTTGCAAGCTTATAAAATGAAACTATGTTTCAGAGTTTGTATTTAATAGAAATGGGAGAACGAAGCTTTATTGCTAACGTCATTTAGCGGTTAAGTTGAATGTTATGTTCGGGTTGCGCGAAGGAGAGTGATTTGTTATTGAGGGATCTTCATGAAATGATTGTGTGATTTGTCTACCCTTTAGGCCGCAAGCGTCTTCCGCTCTTTTCTTTGAGTATAATACTCAGCTTGGACCACCTTATCACATCATTTTGGATACTAATTTCATCAACTTTGCCATAAAGAATAAACTGGATATTTACCAATCTATGATGGATTGCTTGTATGCTAAATGTAAGATGCAGCACACTTTTGTCCGTATTTGGCTTAGGTTTTGAAAGGTTATTGTTTATTTTACATCAATTATTATTACAGGTACACCATACATAACTGATTGCGTTTTGGCTGAGTTAGAGAAATTGGGCAGTAAACATAGAATTGCTCTGAAAATTATTAAAGATCCGAAATTTGAGAGGCTACCTTGCTTTCATAAGGGTACTTATGCTGACGATTGTATCGTTCAACGTGTAACCCAGGTAATAACGTTTTCGTAATAATTTGTAATTTTACTGAAATCCCCTGCTATAACTATTATTAAGCTTATTAATATTCCAACAGGAATGACTTAGTAGATTATTGTTCCATTTTTAGCACAAATGTTACATCGTTGCGACTTGCGATAAGGATTTGAAAAGAAGAATCAGAAAAATTCCAGGTGTCCCTGTGATGTACATAGCTCAGCATCGGTGCGTTTAGCGAGGGAATTTTTTAAGCTACGAAAAAGTCGTATTAAAATAAGAGTTTGAAGAAGTTATTTAATTTTTTTGAAACTGTTTTTTCTGTACAGCTTCTCGATTGAAAGAATGCCTGATGCGTACGGCGCTCCCAAAACGTGAATGGTGGGGTTCGTGAAACACGGTGACAACGTCAAGCTACGCTGGGGCCTTGTCTATGTATTAAATTTTATTTTGTTGTATGTCTGAAAAGGAATTGAAGAAAAATAAAGAAAAAAATACTTTTTCTTCACTTTTGATCGAAATAATTTCAAGAATAAAAATCATATCAAATATCCGACTAACTCCTCTGGTGAAAATATGGAGACAATTATTGGGAAATCAAAATTATCTCCTATATAGAAGTAATATCATAATTTGGTAAAATGAAAAATGATTTGATAAAACTAAATACAGTAATATCATTATTTTGTTAATCTTTGTTGTAAAGCACAAAAAATTTTTTGGATTAAAGTTGTACAAAAATCGTTTTCATAATATGTGTAAACTAGCTGGCAAAATTTCGTGAGCGGGACGCAAGGGCTTGTACCCTTAAGAGGTATTGGTATGCTTTGAGTAAAATATGTTTTAGAAAACGCAGTAATTAGAAAGTGGCAATTTTTGAAAAATTCCAAACCAAAAATTATTAAATTTTGAAGTTTTCTTACTGCGAAGATTGTGCAAGAAAACTAGTTTTATAAGAAGATGCGTTTTTCTGACTCGCACAGTTAGTCCGATTACCTCCAAACAGGACAAGGGTTCAAAATTAAACGAATGGTATAATTTGGTTCAAATTAATTTTTGAGATCACCATAATCAGCTACACCTTGACATGAAAAACATTTCCTTCCACTGCAACCATGATGGCCACAATGGGGCAAAGGGCCAAATTCCTTACGTTTGGGTAAATGGAGAGACTTCCTTTACAACGGTCTCCTCGCATACAAGCGAATGTTGTAAATATGAGGTATTTACACAACCTCATACCTATCTCTGTATTTACATGATAGCCTGTGGCTATCTGTAACTACTTGTACCTTCGAGGTACTCACCTGTATTACCTGTAGTCGTTACTTGGACTCTGACCAGTCATAATAAACCCAAGTGTCTCTCACTAAATAGTTCCTATTTATTGCATCCAAATCTCATCCTCCGGCTGCACAATTCCCATCAAAGCTACGCATCACCCCACATAAATGTAAAAATGGAGTTTTGTTAAAAAATGAACTCACATTTTTTTGGTTGTGCTTTAAATTGCACCATTTTCATTATAAGGCCTCAAAACCCCTTGCAAACATCCTTAAAAAATTAAGGAACTTTGATCTCCTGCAACTTGAGTTGTACTACACATAGAGACAAGGTGTTGGCAGATTCTGAAAGATTACATTTTTAAATAATTAAATTAACATTTTTAGCTTTCAGAATTGCAATCACACGATTGTTTACTCCCACAAAGACCTGAAAAATGAAAGCTTAAGTATGAACTACCTAATGAGTAGTTACCCTTTATGAGGGTATAAAAGGCTGAAAATTGGACTATACCTTTACCAGTCCTCCCCGGGACGCCGAGGGAAGAGAACGTGGGATGAACTCCAGGTCCAGGAGAGCCTCGCCCAGCAGATGGGACCAGGAGGACCTCGGCAGGGTAGACAGGTCGAGGAGAGGGCACAAGGGTAGCCTCCTCCAGACGGACCTGGGATGAGCTCCAGGTCTAGGAGGACCGCCCAGCAGAGGATACCAGCCAGTCAGGAGGGCCTCGCCGGGAGCAAGGACAGAGGTCCAGGAGGGCCTAGTCATAGTGGGGGTCTTTCAATTTGAAACTATTCAGATTCATGGAAATTGATGCACGGACTAACGACAGGCAGGGACTCTGAATATGGAGTTAGGAGATAATACCTCCGACACAATAACTCCGACCTTAATCCCTCCGGATATAATCACTCCACCTCGGGACATAATACCTCCGAAGATAATACCTCCGACATAATGCCTCCGACATAATACCTCCGAAGATAATACCTCCGGCATAATACCTCCGAAGATAATACCTCCGACATAATACCTCCGAAGATAATGCCTCCGACATAATAACTCCGAAGAGAATACCTCCGAAATAATACGTATAGATACCTTATTAATATCTCCAGCATTCTTAACGTACCCATCCATTTCCATTAC
>JAQFXU010002006.1:0-23643 GCA_034693705.1 Spatulosminthurus flaviceps | reverse complement strand
CCAATTAATCGACTAAAACATCCTCCAATTAACAGGCCAAAAGCTTTAGGGACAGGAAAAAATTGCTTAGTACGAAAGAAGCCATAGTGATTTAAATTACTATGATTTAAAAAGTTAACCTGACGTAAACCGTAAGAGCTTTGGATAGGCAGAAACAGGAATAAATTATCCTCCAATTATTGTCCTAAAAGAACTTTTGACAGCCAGAAACTCTCACGGATAAATGAAATCCACCAATCAACGCCGTAAAAGACGGGGTAAAAATTGACCAATTAATAGGCTAAAACATCCTTCAATTAATGGGCCAAAAGCGTTAGGGACAGGAAAAAATCGCTAAGTACCAAAAAAGCCAAAGGGACACACCAATGTTGAACAATCCTTCAATTAATGCCCTAAAAGCGCTTGCACAGGCAAAATTTATTAAAAAAAGACGATTTTTGAGTATTCTCCAATTAATACCCTAAAAGCCCTCGAAAACACGATTTTTTGACCCCGATAATTTACGACGATTATACTTATTATGATATAACGTTTGACATCCTGAAATAATTTTCCATGCAATATTGGTGGCAACAATACTAATTCCTACTAATGCAAACTAATTTCAGCCATTCCAAAGCATCCAAAATCCCAGCTTAGGCTAAACTTTAATGGTGCATTTAATTTAGTTTACTGTTTAAAGTGAATTGAATGCACACTTAGCATCCTTATTCATTTTCACTGCCATGTCTTAAATACATATTTTTGAAATTATTTTGAAATCGTTACATAACCCTATCATTACCATCTCACATCCATCTTATATGTACAATGGATTTAATTTTTTGATAGTAATTAAGGACATCTAATGAATTAATTCTTGCTGATGTGGTTGCATCATGTGCAAATAAGATTTTTAAAAATTTTTCTCAAATGATATTCAACAATATGAATCAAATAATTAACACCGTTTATTTACCACTGCTAACCCAGATTTGCCTTGGTTTAAGTTCTATTTCAAAGCTAAACTTGACATTTCAGTTGCAAAATGGAACAAGTCCACAATTTTTAAAACTTCGTAGTCTTATAACAATGTGTGGGGTAAAGTAGGATTTCTGAAAATTTGCCTATCATTGGGCATTACATGGAAGTATTTTTTCCAATCATTATATGGTGAGTACCTACGTCATGATAGAAATGGCAGTTTTTTGCGGTTCCTGTAATTTACTAATGTGGACTTATTCCAGTTTGATTCTAGAGTCCTCAAATATTTAAAGAACGAAATTTCAATGTGACCAAAATTTTGACCATATTTGACGAATATTTCCATGGATATGGCGCAAATTTTGACCATATTTAATGAATATTTCCATGGGTATGCCCAAATTTTGGCAGATTCGGCCAATATATAGTACAATTTGATAATTATTTCTACAAAGATGACCAAAATTTTGACCGACCCGACCAAAATATTGAAAAATTTGATAATTTTTTTCACAGCGGCGACCAAAATTTTCCACATATTTGGCCAAAGTCTTGCACAATTTCATGATTATTTATGAAGTTGTGCAAGTGAAGTTAAAGTGAAGTGAGGTGTGAAGTTATGGTCAATATGTGTTAATACCTGAATGCATTTGTCAAAAATTTTCCCAATTGTAACAATCTTTTGACGGATACGGGTGGGACTTAAATTTCCCCTTTCAACCGATATTATCCAAACTTTGTCTCCTGACTTCCATGTGAAGGAAATGTCATCAGTGGAAATTTCGACGCAAACAAAATTTCCACCGATACGAAACAAATTTTCAGCAATTTCAATGTGACAAAATATCCATTGAAATTTCTGTGATCGATTGTGATCAAAATTTGAACCTCTTTTACGCAAATAACTTTATAGCTAACAAAAGTTTACCATTCGATTTTTGAACCATAGTTTCAAATTAGTTTACTTATGTACAACGGTTGGTGGAAAAGGGCTAGCAAAAGTATTGGTATTTGCGGGTGTATTTGTTTGTATTGTGCGTGTGTTTTTTTATTTCAAAATGTGTAAGCGTCAACATGTAAACGTATGTACTTGCCTATTTGAACCAATTGCTATACGACTGTGTGCCATAAAGGTGTGGTAAAATAACGTGACTATTACACACAATATTAAATTGGTAGTCCTTAGCCGTGGTATTATTAGACTTTATTTTCTTTTATTTCCTAGTGTAAGTGTACGTGTGTAATACTGGGGCATGGGAATGACCTTAACAGTTGAATAGGTACTAAAACCTTCTAGTCTGTTTCCTTCCCTTTTATTTACTACTCTTCCTCCAGTATTTTCACCCAAATAAATTGTGTTAATACCGCCGTTATGTTTTTCTTTCTTCGCATTTCTTCTCTCTCTCTATCTCTCTCTCTCACTCAACGATGTATATTCATAAAAAAAGTATAAAAGTACTCGTAGCTAGTACTTGTTTGTACTCATTCAATATATCCTACCATGGTGGATAAAATATTTTCCACATATTTCTTTACAACTGTATTAACTAATCTATCTTCCTCTGACTTTCTCTCTCTCTCTCGCTCTCACATCGTCCAGGAGAATAATTAAAAAGGGAGAGCCGGTCTTCCAGGCGCTCTGGACTGAAAATACAGACTATGGCCAAGTGCTGATTTCCCCTGGAATGATTCAGGACCACATGCCAGACCAAGTTTTGCAAGCTCTTCAAAGGGTATGTTCTACATTCTATGCAATTCTGTTTATTCTTTATTCTCTTATTGCTGGTACAATTTTTCAATGTGCACAAGATTACTCAGAGACACGGTAGATATACAAATACGACTCGTAAAAACAAAGTAGGTCATATTTTTCTATAATGCAAACAACCCCTGACTTTTGACTATGTGCAAAGATATATGAGCGCAACTTGGGTCAATGCAAAGTTTTCAGTCATTGGGCGGAAATTTTGATCGTTGTGATCAAAATGAGATCAAAATTTCAGCCGATGCGTCTTTTGGCCTCTATCACCATTGGTCGTTGCACGTGAAAGCTATTGTGCATGAATTATTATTTGCTAAGGAATATTTTCAATCTCCAGATTCTAGACACTAAAAATCGCTTAGCTTTGGATCATTTGCCCTTTACTTTCGATTACGTGTCCTTCGACCCAAGGACTAATGCATGTTTGTAAGAAGAAGAGAAGATGGGAGACGTAAATTCCTTTTGCCTTTGGAAGCTGAGCCAAATAAAGTGAACTGTGTGGACACGTGATGTTTTGTATTACAACTATTGTCGAATTAATGGGTAATTTATCAAGTGAGTTTCTTGCTTTTGGTCTAGATAAAAGGAAATCCCTCGTATGAAGGGCTTGTAGATTTATTGTCTTCAAAATCATCAAACCTTTTTTGTGCTTGTTGAGAATTTAGAGAAAGTGAGGAGGAAAATTGTCTCCCTTTAATTTATATTCTGCTTGGCGCTTCAGCTGCATGGAAAGCGCTCGCTTTTAGTCAATGTGTTTTTGTGTGCATGCATCCTCCTCTCTCTAATATGTATGGATCCTCTGCATATAAAACCTATATTTTTCCATTCATACGCATAGAACAAAGGAAAAGATTCCATTGCCCCGGTACTTTTGTCTCGTAGACAAACTCTAGACCAGTGAATACATTCATCTTACCGTGATGAGAAGCAATGTATTTTCTGTATGCTAAGGAATCCAACTCACGTTTCCTTTTCCACTCTTTGCTTTTTAGCTCAATGCATGAAATTCTATACATGTTTTTATCCCATTCTAATCCATCATAGTTGAATTCCCTTTATGCTTGTATCCTTTACCGTACAAGATGCAGATCTTTGCTGTTGCTACAAGTTGTTCCCAGTTGCTTAGTATTAAAATCTCATTAAAATTTGATGAGATTTCCTCTCTCATAATTGACCTTTTCATTCATCTCAAATTGTGCATACTTTCGCAAGCATATTGTTAAGATTTGCGTGAGTATAGACAGGGGCGTAGATTAAGAATTCGAGATTCGAGGGTTAAGGGGTGCTTAGCTACACCCTCTAAAGTCATAAGGGGTGCCGGGGGTGTTTGACACACTTCTAATATTTCCTCGGGTGCTGTAGTTTAGCAGACGGGGGTGCAGGGGATGTTTAAAACCTACTGAAAAAATACAAAATGTGTCTGGCAACTCCCGTTTAAATTACGAGGGGATGTTTTATTCTAAAATTGTACAACTGTAAGAATTTTTTAAATATTTGCAAGCGGTTTTTGCAGTTTTGTGTAAATATTATTTTTATAGATACATGTAAATGTCAACGAAGTGGGAAAATAATTCAATTTTTTGGGTAATTTGAATGTTTTATTAAATGACATAATAATTTAAAAGCACCGTTCTTTAAATCCAATAACTCTATAGTCGTCATTTCGCCGCCCCCCAGAGAATCCGACCGCCATTTTGACACCACCTGAAAGCATTATTTACCTTCCTACGCCCCTGTCGTAATTATAAAACATACGTGGTCGGTACGGACGGACGTAAAAGATCCATGCCAACTTGGGAAATTAATTAATGACAAAATTTTTCTCTGACCATTAATACGGGAAGTAGGTGGGAGTTAACGAAGGAGAGGAGTTACAAACTGAGAAGTTATCCAAACGTTTTTAATTAAATAGCTCCCGAATTTACTTACTTTTTCCCCCTTGATGCGTGGCTTTTAAGTAATTAGAGAAAATTTAGTCTAGGGTTTCAGGGGAAATTTTTATGTAGCAATTCATTACGGATGTAATTGGATGGAGTTGATAATGTTGAGAAATGTTGGGCGTGTAATTTCAGGTGGTAAATAATCATGGACCAGCGAAGCCACAAAGAACTCTGGCTGCAAGCACCTCACCTCTCATGCTTTCCCGGGACTCAATCGTCGGGGACTCTCAAAGTAAATCCTCGCCTCATAAGATTTGCACGGAGACCAGTTTTGGGAATAATGGGACACCAAAACACTCACCCGAATGTACATTAATGAATCCAAGTCCACTAATAATTGACGCGGACGCAGAAGCTGGTAATGATGGAGAACTTACACCGACAAACATGGGTCTGACGGATTTGTTAGCCTCGTTCAACCTGAGCTGGGATTATGTGACTAACTTACAAGAGCGTTATATGGAGAAAGAAGATTTGTTACGTCAGCAGCAGCTTTCTTCTTCCCATGGCATTGAGCCGCCACCACTGCCCCCTATACCCCGTCATGAAAGGAAAGGTAGTTTGGGTAATAATAGTAGCTCAGGTTGTAGTGAGGCCGGGAGCACATTCAAAGAAATCTTTGGCCCTATTAAATACGATGAGTGGATGGCTCCGCTAGCAAGTCCCGAAACGCTCTCCGAGATTAGTAGCCTGAGTTCCAGAGCAAGTTTCCTCATTCCAAAGGATCAATCGCCACTCATGAGGATGAAAGGGAAAAATGGAACGAGCTCGAGTCTTCATCGTTATAAAAATGGCAAAGCAAATGGTTTTGGTGTTGGAATGGGCTATAATCATAATAATTGTCATCACAATCGAAGCTTCAGTTGCACCTACCCTGAAATAAGTGACGTGTCAATTATCAGTTCTGGCTTGTGTGGACAGAGTCAGAGTACTAAAGGAAGCTTTTACAGCAATGGGAGTGTGACAAAAGTCAACGAGGATTTTGAGGCCAAGGGTTACAGCAACGGTGACAATGGCACATGTCAATTTACATTAGGTGAGGAGCATGAATTTGAAAGGGATGAGCTCCCTTTTGAGCAGTCACCTAATGGATTGAATTCTGAGGACGCTGAACCACTGCCACAGTCAAGTTCACCTTGCCCATTGGATGATAAGAAATTGAGTGGTGACACTAAGCGAGTTAGCTTTAATTTGAAGAGAAAGTACGCGTCAAAGGACTCAGGTTGTAGTGTGGGGGATGTTAGTTACCCTAGTACACCGGGTCGGTATGAGCCAATTTACCCGGTATTTTCTCAGCAGGAAGAGTACGGTGTGCCTCGATTGAATGAGCCTCATTACAATTACTGCGGCCAGTCCCCCCTGGACTCACCTGAAATCCTCTTCCCATCAACTCAGGAAGACTCCTCGGACTTACCCAGATTCCATTTCCCTCCTACCAACCTAAATAATAGCACACCCAATCAATCCAACGTAACACAAGGTGATATTCAAGATAAACAGTTATAATTGCTTCAATTGCCAACAAATTTTCAACAATGAGGAAAGCTCCAAAAAAATACAATACAATAATAATCATTTCAAAGTATAGATAAATACAAACAAAATTATACTTTCTAATCATCATGTATATGTACATATTTTATCACGCAATCATCCTAAAATTCTACTAGATAATTTTTCGACCGAGTTTTCATACATATAATCAATGCAACTTATTATTAGTATTTCTAATCATTCCCTTTTTATGTCGCATTACATTATACAAATACATTTACTCCATTCCACAGTTGTCAAATATTCTATCTCTTCGGACGATATTTCCATCTCATCAACCAAAGTCATTGACATTTTGATTGCATCAGTCGAAATTTCAGTCCAAGGGTTGAAATTTCGGTTAAATCCATCGACGATTCCGTCGCCTTGGTAAAAACAACCCTCGGAATTTCGTCCGTACTGGCAGCCATAAGGATTTTAGTAAGTATTAGTGACTGAGAGCAGACCAGATAAATATATATATATATATATAAATAGGTATGTATACACCATTATAATACTAATTAAATATATCTCAGAGTTAACAATTATTATTATCCTCCGACTCCAATAATACATTATATTAGCTCCACACATTTAGCTTCTCCTGCGAAGACGTACTATTATATACTATAAACCCCTCCATACGAAAACTTTGTACGTCACAAAATTAATTGAAAAAAAACTGGCATTAAAAACACACGTCCTGAGAACTCAACTCAATTCAATATAAACTCTCACAAAAGCTGTTAATCAAATTCATAGTCTATTGTACATAAATAAATAAACGTACCATATGACGTAGGAAATACTCACCATATTATGTGTGCTTTTCTACTAAACTACTATTAATATAGAGGGGCTTGTAAATACACAGCATGGTTGAACTTTATTACTTCTTATTCATTACTACTGCTGTCTCCACATGTAGTTTTTCCAGAACAGGTTACAAAAAAAATGATCTCCTCAAAATAAGACCGTTTAGTACGTAAATACGTACATATACAAACACACTTAATAATGAAGTATAATAATGAATCAAGTGAAGTAAGTAAGTAAGTACACTCCATCAATCATCTTCCACACGAGAGTCTCTTAAACTCCTAATAATTAGCAATGGAGGATTTTAGCTGAAAACTTCCAGCAGGTTATTTCGGAGCAGTGTACATATACATAAAGATATATAGGGAGAGAGAGAGCTGTGGAAAGGACGGGAGTAAGGGAGAGATAAAGGGAAGTGTAAGTAGATGAGAGAGGATTGTAATTAGTACGGTACATCTTGGCTCAAGGAAAGTTGAAGTGCTAAATTGTAAGTGCTGGGGAGTTGATCGATACTCGGAACCTTGGAACACTATTCTTATGTATAGTACATATATCTTGACTATGGGGCTGTTCAGTAAATTACCAATGATTGGCTTTAAAAAAATCCAGTAAAATTCTTGCGTTGAAAAAGTGTTTTAGCTTGTTCTCAAGACATGGTTCTAATAAAAATAAACTAGTGTGGGGGTAAATGAAGAGGAAAAAATCCTGGTTTATTTCATATACTACTATGGCAAATACATTAATAAGCGGCTTTCCTCTTACAACCAGTGTAAGCTGACATCCCCTTGCTATAGCCGGACTTGTTAATCTGGAGCATGTGCTATACGCAAAATCGGCTCAACATCCCAACAAAATTGTACAAATTAAAATAATATACAACCAAACAAACGAATAGGATGTACCTTAAAATGTGTGAATTGTTGAGGAATTATTACTAATACGTTGAATATGACGGTAAATTAATAGAAGCAGGGATTAGCTTTGAGGAGTAACTGTATAATAAATTATTATTACTACTAATGCAAAGTTAAGGTAGCTTTTTAGCCTTTTCATTTCAACTTACAATAATAATAAATTATTATAGTAATGTTAAAGTGAGGAGAAATAATTACTATTAGAAAACTATAAAATAATATCTCTCTATTCTAAAACTGCCATAAACAGTGTCAAACTATAGCTAAAAAACTCAATTTTATTCCTATTACCTTGTTCCTTTAAATTTGCAACGTGTTGATTAACATTAAACAATTTTGTGCATTACAACCTCAACTTTATACAAAAGCCTTTACACATAACACAGGTTGAAATTTCGTTTCCATTGATAGAATTTCTGATTGGTTGACATTTTGGGCGCATCCCTGGAAACTAAATAGTTATCGTTATGGTCAAAATTTTGATCACAGCGGCGGAAATTGAACAATTCCATATAGTTGAAAACCATGGGTAAAATTTTCCATCATATCCATCGAAATTTTGTCTATAGTGACTGTGTAACTTCTACCTATGTTTCCTACAATGAAAATTAAGACTGAAATAATTTCATTTTCCTAAACACTTCCTAAACAATCAGTCTTACTGTTTATTAGGATTCTCTCCATATTTATCTTGCTTCCAACAGGTATTCCAACATTATCTGCTTAACTATAATAGACTAATTTTTGAAAATTCATTCATCGGAGTCCAACCTTTGAATTTTGTGTACCCAGCAAGCAAAGAAACTATAACGTATACTGATGCATCAATTTACTTTCCATAATAAAATTACACCTGTAAAAGAAGTATTACTCTTCTTTCAGCAAAATACATACCTTTTATGTCTATGTAAATGCTAAGCTAATTTGATGAAAATCATTTTTAGTTGTAATTCTCTCAAGATATTCTTCTCGTGTACTTTTAAAATTCCAATTTTTACAACATAAGTGACTTTAAAATGTAAGTAAAATATACAAAAATCTGATATAATTTCCACTTGAGGTTTGGAAATCCGTAGGATAAGTTTTTAAAATTTTGTAAGAATGTAAGAAGTGTGGTAACTCTCATATTATTATGGGCAATTTGATAAATATACAGTGACTGGGTAATACATTGATGGCGAATACAGAAAAATATTTTTTGTTTGTACTGATATGTGTTTTTCTGTCTAGGCTATTGACTTATTGTTATGTATTCTATATAGATGAATAAATATTATAACTAAATTGTATTTGAATATATTCGGCTGTAAGATAACAATTTACTATATGAAGAACCTTATATAAGTGAGTTAAGTATAGATTTTTATGAATATTAAATAATAATTATTATTACAATCAATATTATTATATTGTACTGTTGAATATTCAACAGTAGTTAATTAGTATTACCATACTATTGTTATATTCTAATTATAATATATTGTGAATTAAAAGCAAACATTTCGTATAAACTTGCATATTTACTCAAGGTATCCAGTATATTGATATTTATAGACGTGGAATTTTTTTAAATCGAGTACTGAGAAGGATACGTGTTTTAGGTAAAACTAAACCCACCACGTTATGTTTCCTCACAATGGAATGGTTGAATTTTGGGTCACATCTAGAACAATTCTTTCAAATTGGATGGGCTATTCGGGGAATTTCAGACCACGTGTGATAGTGCATTATCCTTTCTGTTCTTTTCCCATGTTTTTAATCTAAACAATGACGAGGAAGTACAAGATTGTGAATTAAATTAATCATCATCATTTTGATTTCCAGAGTACATTTCAATACATGAGTAGCACATAAACAGGAATCAGTTATTATTACTGATTTATGAGCTATGTACAATCTTCAAACCGACTAACTGGTATTAAATTATGGGTGGGTCCATAGGGTCAGGGTTCTACAACAAAATTTCTTATTTTGAAAGGTATTATTTACCATTCAATTTTTACGAGTAAGTTCCATATGTTTTTTGACTGAATTTCATTGTTTTTTAAATTTCAAAATTCTTGATTTCCTGGAAATAATTCTAATGTTACACTTAAGATCTTACGAATTATTGTTTATGCCTAGGATATTCCTTAATTAATATTTAACTGCTATTTAGGTAGATTTAGTCATTTTCAATATTGTCAAAGTTGCTATTTCATAGGAAAATAAAAACTCTAATGGAACACAATATGAATTACAGCATGTTTGAAATTTTTTTCAGCAGAAAAATTACATCGTACGTTCACCAATCAGGGATAAGAGAATTGAAATAATAAGGAATCTTTTTTGTATGAAGAGACCTTTAGGTTTTCTCGAAAAATCGTTTGCAGGGCACAGTGGAGCCATCTATACCTAAAACGGCGCTGATCTTTGGAACACCCTAAAAATTATAGCTAATACCCGTTTTAAACAGAGAGAAATTCAAACAAGAAAAAGGAGAAATTTTTAACGCTGGACAGATTTTTTTGGGTCGGAAAATATTTTAGCCCTGTCAGGAAATTTTTACAGGTATTGGGGAGTGGCTAGATGGAACGTCAGGAAGTTTTTTTGGAAGGTTTTTTTAGGGTTTTGCATTACAACAATCAGTAATATTTCCTACCCAGGTTTTGGAACTACCATTTCTAATTGCAGTTGCATGAAAAAGAACTCATGTAATCTAAGAACGGCATGGTATATTTTACAAAAGTGTTTAGAAAATAAAGCCATATTTACGTTCACATTATTTTACTTTTTTTTCAACTTAAATGAACCAAGCGCTGACCTCATACTTGCTAAAACTTACCCTGGGCCTGACAGAGGTAGAAAGGATGGATATTTAACTCTGGACAGTTTCAAAAAGAAGCATAGTAAGCTACCTTTGTCATTTCTTTTTCCAGGGCGTCATTACTAGTACTATTTGCTATTACTGGCTACTTAGCTGATGCTTAATGTTTAATCAAAGAAGTGGAGAGAAGAGAGTTCGGCAAACATTTTCTGTTTTTAGGGCGGCGTAAGCCCCCTTATAAATTACCCTTGTCCGTACGTCCGAAGTCCCTCGTCACGATGGCTCAAAAAATACTTAAACGATTACTATTACTTTCGTTCAAAATTTATGTGAACGTTACTTAGACCCATATCTCGTATAAGTTTGTTATTGACATTGTGTGATTTGGTCTACCCAAAACATTATTAAGCCTCGCAGTGGTCACAGTAAGGATTTTAATCCTTCCTGATAAGGGGAGGGGGAAACTGTAAGGGTAAATACGTTACCCTTACCCTCTACCACCCATTTTGTACACACCCACACAAACGATCATTAAACATCTAAAGTCGGTCTGTATAAAAAAAAAAGGACGGTTCTCCAACAGTTCCAATAACTCCTGCAACCTGAACAGACAGTCAATCACACGCTCCCGTCCGAGGATGACTGTTCTACACTGGTACTACTAAGGCCTGACCACATTTACTCAAACATGAGCGGCCCTGGAACAGCAGCTCCCGCCTGTCTCGAGGGAGTCAAATCCAGGCGTCTCATTCGCACCCTCACCCGTAAACTGGCTCGTCGTGCGGGTGGCACGGACATTCCCGGACTGTCGCTTGCAACGTGCTGCGGAATCGTCTACAATGTCTACAGTCCTCCGGTGATTACATGTCCTCGTCCTGCTGCCATTAACACGGACCGTCTTTCCCGTCCAGACTCGACTCCGATAATTTCCGAACCCCGAACGACCTGGGCACATCACATTTAGCCGGCGCCTCCACCATTAATGTAAGATAATAGATCTTACAAGGATCAGTGGATGATCCAGTTTAGGGGGAATTAGAGATGCAGAACTATGGGAAGTCAGACTGGGAACTCCACTTATGAGTATGAGATGTGAGAGCGATGAAAATAAACGTCTGTACACTCTGAGATCTGCCAGTAGACTCCCTTGTTTAATGATCTTTTCATGTGCGTGAACAGTGTGGGTGGTGTAGGGGTAAGGATCTCAGATCTACCCTTACAATACCAATAAATACCGGTTTGGGTACTTCATGTCACTGAATATTGGAGGCAATGGAAACCATTAATTAATCTTAATATTAATTATTAATTGTTAATCTTAAGATCAACAAGGTTTATTGTTAGTGTGTGATAGTAGGCAGTTTGCGCAAATTTTTACGTATGTCCCATATAAAACTTATAGCACTTATAGAACTTATAAACCAAAATTTTGCTTGCAATTTTTGGTGTATAAGTTCTGTAAGTGCTATAAGTTTTATACGGGACTTACTTAAAAATTTGCGCAAACTCCCTAGTATATTTATGACTCCCCATGAAGTATCTACATGGGCAAACTCATTCGTTTAATCTTGCCACTCCTGTAAGCCATATACGCTCGCAACGAACTAATGTGGATGGAAAATAAGGTGTTGGATATGAATTTTATCTGGGGCTACAATTACAAAAATACCACAAAGTTCTTAAGACTATGGATGGATTTTGAAGAATGTTTGGCAAATCGAGAAAATTTTCATAAACAAATATTTTGGATTTTTCTTGGTTTCGAATTTATATAACAAAATTGCTAACTGGTTGGTTAATTTTTTTTAAATGTATGCTCCTATCCCCATAATCTGATTGAGAGAAGAGGTGCACGGCTTATTATGACTATTTTGCACCTACTATCATAACCTACTCAAAATGCATTGAAGAGAGGGACTTATTAAATGAATGTGAAACAATGGCGGTTGTAAGGGTTAATGCCAAATCAACCTGAATAAAAACTATTATTATAACCTACTGCGGTACAGCGTTACAGCATCTGTCAAAAAAGGTCAGTTAAAACTGCTTAACAAAGGATTGTACTTAAAAAAAAGATTTATTAATGAAAGATCCTTACCTATATATGTTAGTGTTCCGGAGGCTCATGTAACACGGCTCATTTTGTTCTCATCATAAACACGGGCAATATTTTTTATCACTTACAACTTGTATTTTTCACGTTTTGAACCCAGGGGGGTGGGCAAATTGTAATAAATAACTCAATTAACAATTTTATCCAATTCCAGAATAAAAGAAGTGAAACGTCTTTACCATTGTGCTAATGTATGCTGCAAAATAGTGTAAAGCTGGTGCCAAAAACTGCTTCGCTAAAAAAGTCCTAACCTTCCACTTTTTGTAACATGGAAAAATCTAATGCGAATTTCTTGAATATGGGTGGGTTGTTTACGTAAAATAACTATTGACTATTCTGATGTCATTTCAAACCAGGTTATGTAATAAATGACATTACCACTTGCACTGTAAACAGTTGCTTGTTATGAATCCTAATTTTTATTCGAGATTATTTCGAATGGATCACTGGATCATACATAGCTTGGACGTAACACGTAACAGAAGAAACCCTTTACTAAGCATATAATTGAAACATACTTCATAAAATACGCATAAAGTCTTCAAGGTAAATAAAGTTGGAGTGGCAATTTCTTGGTAGTTAAGAACTTACAGTGGGTTTGGTGTCACCGGCGAAATTGTAAGGATAGAACGGGAAGGTAAATTTTCCTTTCCTTGAGAGTCCTCGCCAGCAATAAGTAAACAGCAGTTCTAATTTCAAGAAGCATTTTAACTTGGAAAAATTTATTTAGCTGTTTTGATAAAAATTCAATAATATCTTGAAGGTTAATCGACTTCTTCGTCTTTTTTCGTCGCTCCAAAGATTTTCGACTCTCCACTGCATTCCTTACTACAAAATACCATTTCGTACGAATAGTAATAAAACCCCATGTTTAATCTCATTTAAAAATTGAAGGTCCAATAATTTTTCACAATGTAAAAGGGTGAATTTGTACGTAATTTTTTTTAATATTCAAACAGTAGATCAGTGTGTGATATCATAAATGTTGCTTGTCAGAACATTTACAAGTTAACCTGTAGAGGGATTAAATCTCGGACTTCTGTTTAAGGTGAAAAGATTTCTGAACTTTTCGACTTAACACAAATGATTTATTCACATTATAAACCCTTGTTTCGGTCAAATGTTTGTCAATTTTCTACATTTCTACGAGCCTCTAACTTTATACATAGTACATCTCGCTGTGTCAGAAACTGTTCTTTTCATTGATACTCCTGAAGGTAATAAAATCAACAGTCATGATTTTCAAAGCAGGTCTTAGTCAGAAAAATAAAACTGTATTTTCACAGATCTCCAATAGAATACGTCAACGGCGGTTTTTGGGAATAACATTTAAAAACCTTTGGATTATCCGGGTGGAGTGGACTGATATAAGGATGAAGTAGGAAAAGACTCCTATAGTTATTTGTAGTTTAAAAGTTTGATGCCTACATTTTAAATTCCTGTTTCAATATTTCGCTGTGAACTTTTCAAACTTTAATTTTTTTAATCCTTTAAGGACATTTTCTTCAGTTGGTTTTTATTATGGGTAGAATTTACAACAATCCTATAACATAATTTGAACTATTTGAAGGAAGGCCTAACATATTAAACTCCATTCCCCTTCTTCTTTGTACCGGGCTCTGGCAGCGAGCCAATAAGCACAAGCTGACAGAAGCCTCCTGATTAGCTTAAATCACACCCCAGAGCGGGCTTGATTTAGGCTCGCCCACGAAGTGGGCTCTCCCTGTGCTAGTTGTAAATAAATTGACTGTAATGTTGAAATTTTATAGATCGCTGCTTGTCTCGGAGGTTCGTCTAGGGCTTAAAGTAAGGAAGAGAGTCTATACAATAAAAAAAATAGAGGGCCCTAAGGCGTCTATTTAAAAAACTCATCGCTCCGCGATAATTTGATGCTGTGGCGTAGGGCGGCGTCAGCCCACCCCACCGTCCCCCATACCCCCTTTAGTTTATAATGTTGAGGTCATATCAAAGTTTCATGTAAAAATTTCGAAGTTTTCAAAACAAAAATTAATGCAAAAAAACATTTTTCAGCCAAAAATAAATTTTTGATAAAAAAATAAAATTTCGAAAAATTGCGAAAAAAATTGTCAACTGAAAAAAATTTTTTTATTGCAAAAAAACATTTTTCAAGCAAAAATAAGTTTTTTTTGGTTTTTATTTTTTTACGAACGAACACACGGACCAATTTTAACCAAAAACGACCTTAGCCGAGCTGTGACCCTAAGTTAGTAATGTTCAAAAAAATTTTGAATGCAATCGGTTGAGTATATTTTTGGAGTTATCGTGCTGATGGACACACAGACGTACGGAAGTACGGACGGACAAAGGTATTTTACTATGGGGCTGACGCCGCCCTAAAAACTAGATTGGAAAATTGTAGACAATTTTCCTCTTTTTCCACCCGTCTACAGCCCGAGTAGAGGGTCTACAATCATGTTGTATACTTATGTATTAATACATAAAACAACGCCTATTTATTTGATAGATTATCTACTTTCGAAAAGATGTGCATATCTAGGGGGAGCCGACCCCTCCAAAAATCTATAACCGTTCCCCCTTTCTATTTTTTTGAAGTAGACGCCTTAGGGTCCTCTATTTTTTATTGTGTAGGCCCTCGTTCCATCAATAGCCTAGAGTACAAGACAAGTTCATTTGGCTAGCTAGGTTGAGGTAGGGTTGGAGTAAGGAGTTATTGAACGCTGGACCGCACCATATGAACATGCGGATCCGTGCATTTGCGCAAAATCCTTATTAATAACCGTGCATTTCTAGATGTAATGTAATGTAATGTAATGTATCTTTATTAAGGTATTTAGTTATACAGTGTTTTATTATCTGATTTCCATTAACGGATACCACAACTGAAGGTCAATCCATAATTAAAAAACAGTATAAGAGTACAGGCCAGGTCATATACAAAATACTACACTTGTATAATTACAAGCCCGTGTACAAGGGCCCATGCCAAGAGGGAGGCGAATGCAGAGATCCTTGCTATGGAGCATAGAGTGGTTACGCGGAATAGTTTAGATGTTCAGATCCACACAATGTTTGCATGGCGTGACATAATGGTTGGATGCAGGCATAGGGCAGAAGCCTTACACAGTTTTCTTCGGTCATCTAATATGTTGAATCATTTGTATCCATGCCCAAGATGGACACAAATTAACGAATAGCATCAAACTAGTGACGATTTAATAATGTGAATGTGATACAAACAAATATTTCATATTTTCTTGCTGCAATAAAAATTCCTGATGACCGAATATTCCATATGCAGTTTCTATTCAAGAGAACTTTTTCCCTCCAGAGCTAAAAAGGACCATTAACAATTAAGTTGCCAAGCACTAGGTTAGGAGACTGGTTTCTTTGAAACAAACAACACAATGGAAATAAATTTATACTAATCCATCAGAATGGTTCTGCGGGCGCAATTTAATTTGCATAAAATCTTGACTCTTTAATGGAGTAGCTCCAAGGCGGCTCTCATTGTTTGTGACGTTAAGTTCAACTTCGTTTTCGATATGAACTCTGGGAAAAAATATATACTGATGGGTTATGTGATGCAAAAATTTGTTGGTCGAAGTATTTTTGGTTGGGAGATTTTTGGGTTCAAAAACATATTTTTGAATAAAATAAATAACTTGGTTTCGGATCAGTGGGTAAAAATATTTGAGCCTGATAGCCACTATCGTGCTTAGTCGTGTCATAAAATCATACGCACAAGGATTTATGAATTGAGTTACAGCTACACGATTAGAATTTTCTAATATAAGGATTTATTCTTCCAAAATGTTCAAAACGACAATCGGAACATTGCTTAACGGTTAGATTTAGCCACACGCTCCAACTCGTCCTTCTTCTTGATAGCATATGAATTGGATGACCCCTTTAAACGAAAACGATAGACGAGGATTATATTACCACACTACCTATTAACGGATTCTTTAATAGCAGCAATTAATTAAGACAATACCTTAGCAGCATTGATAAGTTCATCAGCAAGACATTCAGCAATGCTCTTGATGTTCCTGAACGCGGCTTCACGAGCTCCAGTGCAGAGTAACCAAATAGCCTGCAAAGTCACAGAATATCACACATAAAGTAAACTCAAAACCCATAACAAATTAAAGGGCAACAATATAAAGGAAGACCGTAATCAAATATACCGTAGCATACTACTTGAAAATAACCAAACCAACCTGATTTACACGACGAAGTGGCGACACATCTACTGCCTGTCGCCTCACAGTTCCAGCACGTCCAATACGTGTAGAATCTTCACGTGGTCCAGAGTTGATGATGGCATTAACGAGTACTTGCAATGGATTCTAAACACGAAAAATACATTTCAGTCAATAGTACACACATGAAAACAACCGTGCCAGCGAATTACTTCCAACGCAACAAAAAACCCACAACCAAAAAACTGCTTTGAATTAAACATCGAATAAATAAGTCCACTGCTATTAAACCGTGCATTACAAGTCCCGCCTGCATTTAGTTTTCCTCTCTAAAATTTTCACATCAATCCATTAACTTCAGGCTTGCCTTCTCTTTACATCCTGTTCCCTCCTCAATAAAATGCCTTAATTATTCTCCCCTACATTCTCAGACAAAGTAATTCAGAAATCGCACTATATATAGATATTTATCGTATTATCATCTATTTCCATCATCATTCCAAAAAAACAAATCAATACACACTTACCTCTCCAGTAAGGAGATGAATGATCTCAAAAGCATGCTTAACAATGCGAACAGTCATGAGTTTCTTTCCATTGTTCCGCCCGTGCATCATGAGCGAATTAGTCAAACGCTCCACAATCGGGCACTGAGCCTTCCTAAATCGCTTTGCAGCATATCGTCCAGCCGAGTGGGGAAGATATTTAGCATACTTTTCCTTAACGGCAATGTAATCCTGCAAACCGAAATAAAAACTCCAATCAGGCCTCGTTCCAAACCTCACCACATTTTTCGTACCATTTCTTCTCCCAAAACCACCTCTACACTTTTTGTACATACCTAGACTTCAATTCATTTCAAAATATTTTAATCCAGCTTTCATTTCATTCCAAGTTAGAATCAAAATGAAATAAACCTCCTCATGTTTAAAGAACAGCATGGAGCGGCCATGTCTAATATGTATGTCATATGGTAAGGATAGCTCACCTGAAGCGACATGTCCGAGACTTGAACATCATCGCAACTCCAGCGGTTAAAAAGTTTGATTTCTGGGAGTTCAGCGACTGGGGCAAGGGTCGCACCGGTCACGGCTCCAGTAGTTTCCGTTGTCTCCCACGTTTCACTCATTTTTTCAATATTTTATTTCCCGGAGGTCGGTTTCCACACGCACTCGAAGACTCACTCAACTAAGAGATAAAGACTCGCCGGAACACTGTTCGAACTAAAGCGGCTCAACATGTCTAATGAAATTAATATTGCTTTGCTCTCTGTAGTGCACCCGGCGGTCGTAAGGTGCATGCTGCTATTCCTACTCACGACTCTCTAAGCACTACGCTTGCGCAGCCTCCTCATTCTCCATTGGGCTACAATCCATAGGCCGTCTCACTTGAGCTGAAACGCGGGTTTATCGAATTGAAGTAGTTGATGGGGTTTTTATATGCTGTTTTGTTGGTACAACAAATTGTCATTTAATAAATGTTTCAAGTGCGGCATAAATACAGAAGTGGAAGTACAACTGTAATTTAATTTAATTTCACGTCACGACGGATAGTGTAATTTTGTGTGTTATGGTGGGACACTAAAAGATAACAACTACAAATTGTTTTGAGTAAGTGAAGCGGTTTATTACTGTTACTCACACTTTTAGTAAACACCCTACTTTCAAAATGGCATATCGTCCCTAGGTACACATGTGTCCATTATGTAATTGATGAAAGGTGTCTGGGATTATTGCAAAGTTGCGGAAAAACTCTTGCCGTGCTATTCTTGAGTGAACTAGAAGTAGTTATTAATTGGGATGTTAATGGTGTTATTTTTATATTTTGCAAGGCCGAATTAGTAGAATAGAAAATAGAAATGGTCTTTGATGTATTATTGTCATGTTAAAATGTAACGGGGAAATTTTTAATGGAATTAATTTTATTTTGGTTGCAGAGGAGAAGAAATGGAAGGCAGAGGAATGTGAATTTACTAGTACAGCTCTGATGAAGTCGATTTTGGTGTGAATCTAATTTGGGACTACTGTTAGCACTTTAAAGAAAGAAATTGGGGTAAGAGAGAACTTGTGGAGGCGAGTTGTTCTTATTTATGTGCAGGTAGTGAGGAACGTAATTGAAGTAAAATGAGTGAGTAAAATTTAATACAGACTTGTGTCTTAGCCTTTGAGGTAAAACGCAAGGATTAGAGGTAGGATGTTAGATATTCATAGATTTCTGGGATTGTGGAAGAAAATAGGAGGTTATGTGTGGAGGAGGAGTTTTATAATTAAAATCGAATAACATCTCGAAGGTTGTGGTTTGGGAGTTACTGAAAATATTGATGATTTTTAATAGAGCAACGGAGCCAACGCAGTGTGCTGAGATTTCGAAAGTAAAGATTTGTTGGTACACTATCAAGGTGTGAGTATGTCTGACGACGAAAGTGAACTGATGATCACCCCGAGGGTGGAATTCAATGGGGAGGAATTGTTAGAGAAGGAGGAGAAGAAACGGCTGGATAAGTCATCGATTATGTTACGTGCGTGTGTCACTACGGCATTCTATCCGGTGGAGTATGTGAAGACTCTGATACAGGTAGATTTATTAGGTGTGAGAGAATTCAGAGCTGATTATTGCAGTGAGTATTATTTTTAATAGCGATTTTGTTGCATTTTAGATTGGATATGAGCCATTTCTGCCTGTCAATTCGCACACCCTGCTTGGGAGACGTTGCATGTTGCTGCCGAATTCGTTCAGTTACAGTAAGTGAGAAGGGGTTGAAGGAGAGACTATTAGGGAGACGTTGCTGGAATTGAACTGAAATGATATCTTGGGCATTTTGTAGTTCAATACATCAAAAGGGTAGACGGATTTGCTGGTTGCTTTCGTGGATTGGGCCCGCGTCTTATTCAGCAGTCGATATTTATGTATGTGAATCAGGTCATCGGGAAGGCTCTACATGTAAAAGATGATTTGGATGATGTTCCGACGGAAAATGAACAAATAACATTGTCCGCCCATGTGGGGGAAGGTGATCGACCGGGTTCTCCCCAAGTGGAGATCGTCCAAATAATGTCAAGCCGGAGAAGTAGTGATGATGATGGTTGCGACATAATTACTTGGCGTTATTATCTAAAAAATTTGTGTTTTGACTGGTGTCGAAGAATGGCCAGCTTAGTAATAAGTTTTCCTTTTCAAGTTATAGCCATTCGAACAATGGCTGAATTCGTAGGACGAGAAGGAAATTTTTCGTAAGTTGGAAATTAAACCAGATCAAAAGTTTTGTAGTCTCGAATGTCCTGGAGTAAATTTTTAGCTCTGTTTGAAATTTTTACAGCAACGGTGTTTTAACCGGTGTTATTCATATCTATGAAGATCACGGAATTCTGGGATTTTTTCGAGGTTTAGTGCCACGGTTAATCGGTGATAGTATGCACTTATTTGCGTGTGGAGCTCTGAGGTATCTAATTCGGTCACAGGTATACTGTGAAGAAGTTAGAGCGTGCATGGAGGTTTCCACTTCGGTAAGATTTGGCAGAATAGTAGATTTGGAAAAGTTTAACTGTTCCATGAATATTTAAATCTTTGAAGCATGTATTTAAACTTTATTTGTTTTACAGATTCTAGTAGGTTCATTGACTTATCCGTTTACAGTCGTTTCGAATACGATGATGGTGTGTGGTGCTAAGTTAGTAAATTACACATATTTCATTGCATAAGCTTAAGTTTAGAAATGAGTAAAATCGTAGAGGAAAATTGGATTAACCCATCATTTAACAATGCTGTAGGAACCTAGCAATGGGAAACCCTCCTCTAATGCCTAACTACAAGAACTGGGTGGATTGTTGGCAGCACCTTGCTTCCATTAATCATCTTAAACGAGGGTCAAGCATTTTCTTTAGATACTACCCGGGACCTCGCAAAGTCCTTGATAATGGCTTGACAATACCCGTTGGTGTGCCCTTTGGTCCGGACCTTCAGAGGAATAAGCCTGTGATAATTATGTAGTGTGTTGACGTAAGGCATGGTAATGTTTACTTCCGATGCATCATAAAGGGCTCAGTAGGATCCATTATTAAATAAGAAACGCAAATATAGGCTTAGAAAAACGGCTGCCGTTGTGATTTTACATCAGGTCTGGAATTATTATAGAAATTCATCACCTGTTGCCATTATGAATAGCGTAGTGAGTTTTTATTCTCGTGCAGGCATGAACACAAGTTGAATTAATGCTATATAAACTTGAAGCATCACAAAAGTCAATAGTTATTCATTATGTTAATTTTTTTTGACTCTTATAACTGCATCATCTGTATCAACAGCAATAGTGGTAACGTTATCGGAAATCTAACGTCACTTCAGTACATATTAAGTTACTGTAAATATTTTAATCGAATTTGGTATTTGTTTTTGTATTCCTGCCTTTAAAATCATTTCGTAAACCATGTTTACCATCAAGTTTTTTGAGGTGCACTGTAAAGTAACTGGTACAATTGAAACTGTATCACCTATACAAGTATTTCTGTTTTATCAACATCGCTGATAAATTGCATATAGAATTCAATGACGCCAGTCTGGCAGAGTTACCAAGTGTGTCAGCTTTTTAATCGTTCCTGTAGTATGTATTTATTACTTCTGATGAAAAACTTGTCTACATTTTACAGTAGAGTATAGCTTGAAGTTCGTTCGTACTGCCACTGACCTTTTTAGAAATTATGCTGTATTAGCTCGCTCCTTCAAATACTATAAAACAATAATAAATATATTATTACTATAATGGTGTGAAAATAATTCAAGACTGTTGAAGAAATGAATGAAAATTAGGAAGAATTTGTGATTCAGTACAGATTCTAAATATTTGAGCATGATATAAATTAGTATGTATACTCCTTGCTGACAGCTATTTATTTTTTCTCTATGGGCCATGCGCTAACTTCACTTTTATAAAATATTTGTATTTTATAAAAGTGGAGTTAGTATCGACATGGCACCGAAATTTAAAAGATTTCCAGCACTCGATTTCAGTTTTGTGTCCATAACTTTGGCATTAACAGACCGAATCAGATAAAAATCGGTACGTGGGGTTTTCGGGTGATTCTGGAGAGGTCTCTCTTTTTACGCAAAAAACCGAAAATGCCCGGAAAACCGAAAGTCGGATTTTTGGAAAACTAATTTGCCTTAAAAGTTTAAGTTTAAAATTTCAGCTCATTCGCATGCTCCAGTGCTGAGATATGGCAGTGGCACCTTGCAAAAAGGTAAATTCCCGCAGCCTGTGGGGCTCGTGGCTCGTATAGGAATTTTGTAATTTATCCCGAACCTAACCATGTACCCTCAACGAAAAAAATAATTTGTTCAGTTCCCACGCCCTCGGGTAAAGTCGTGCTTGGTCGTACAAATACAACCTCACGAACATTCCAAACGGTCTTGATATGTGTACGTACAGTCAATTTTTAATATTAGTAACTTAATTTTTCCATCCTTCCTTTACTATAGTATGAATCTTGGAAAACCGAAAGTTAATAAACTGTAAAGAAATCACATATGTGATATGTGTAATTGGTATGACTTCATTTCAGATAGCCCGGCTGTGTGTTTTGCCAGGAAGTACCATATTTACTTCATCTCTCCACGGACTCTTTGTTGCAATCTCTATATCTAGGTATATCTATGATCTTGCTCTATATAAAGACAATGAAAGTTCGGCCGCTCTGGCTTATCCTTTTAAACTGAGCTTGTGAACGTAAGGCTTTCAGCCATCTCTTTCTCGTCAACCTGTTGCAGATATACCTGACTGACAATAAGAAAACATGCACGTCAGTTTTCAGAAAATGATTGGGGAATACTATATATTGATTGCGTTACCTGAGAATATTATGTTTATTTTTCTTCAGTTAAGGATGCAAAATTGTAAGGATGAAGTTATTGAACCTAATATGTGCACCTGCAATTAAGACAGTAGCTCGATGTTACATATGTGAATATTTATATTCGACCGGACGAAACATTATGTACTTAATTACTGCACTTGATTTCATCTCTTATCATATCATTTGCCTTCCTCATTAGTACAAGTAAGCCTTTATAAAAGGATGTACATTATTTCGTGCAATAAGTTATTCGTCATTTTTCATTTATATGGCAATCAAACTCGAACTAATCAGGCCGTCATCCCTCGTCGGCGAATGGCATCGATTTTAAATGAACAATGAACTTATTTTTAATTGCAAAAAAATGTCGTCGAAGTGTTATTATTACAACATAAAATTAACGTAATGAAGGACTGGAAGCTGATAAATATGATTATTATTAAAATAATCGAAAACTGCACACTGCCGTCTCACAGGTGAATCTTTATTTTGGACGCCACCTGGCTCGAGACCATGCAGACACCTGACGAAAAGTTTAAACACGTATTTCTTATTTTGGACTTCTCAAAGTCCTTACCTTCTCGGGAAAATTGCCATTGCATTTTAACCACCAAATGTCACCCACAAAACTTTCCTGGACATGCTCGGTTTATATATACAGACATTTGGTTTCGAAAGCATATTGTCAGGGGAATCATTATTGGAGTTAGGGCTGGCGGTGTTTGCCATCAACACTCCGACTATTTTATTTTAATAATTA
>JAQFXU010002005.1:0-23643 GCA_034693705.1 Spatulosminthurus flaviceps | reverse complement strand
CATTGCATTATATTGGATTCTAGGAAAGGGATTTCCTAACTAATCAACCATGGTCATCTCTTTGGACTCTTATGAAATAGGAAAAAAAAGAAACTTGAGAGATTTTATTCTCACAAGATACGAGATATAAATTTTCATTGGAAAAATATTATAAGGATCAGAAAAATCCTCCCTAATTCTTCTTTCTTTTTTGATGTGTGTACTATTAAAATGGAAAGTAATGAAGGAATAATATTTTTTCCACTCATAACTTAAACAAACATTTTGGGAATTTCTTTCCCAAGCCTTAGCATACAAAAATACATGTGTATTTTTCTGTAATATTTGTATATTCCCTAGGATTTTGCTCCTCTATTCTATAATCATCGTATGTGATAATAATAATGATTATAGGGGGGAAGATGATAATAAGATTCCCTGGAAAAATTTTTATAGGAAAAAATATAAAAAAAATACGACTCTCACAAATTTTCCTCTTTTTTTTTGCCCCACAGCCTTTTTTGATAGCTCTGCTGCGGTAAAATTCTCTACATTTTGATAAATCACCTGTAAACTAGAGAGGGAGAGAGAGAGAATAACAAAGCACTTAAAGGTTTTTACCTTGGAAATTGTTTCCGATTATAGAAAAAATGCCGAGTATATAGAAGAGAAAAAAACGCTTTTGGCACTTTTTCTCGAAATATTCATTTATTTCTAACGGCTGCTTCAAACTTCAAAGTAAAATAGGGGGAAATTGGAGGAGGAGGAAACCTCAAAAGGATTCATTAATAGGAGGAAATGGTCATTATAACTCTCAATGTTAGAATTCATGTGGAAAATAGTATCCATTCGTCTAAAATAGCTCTTTTACATGTAATACATACGCTGGAAACCTCAAATTGCAATTTTTAGCAGGAACTTTCATACATAATTATTGCAAAAAAGGTGAATAACATTTCACCTAAGTAAAGCCATAATTTTCACCAAAAATAAGCTCACAATATTTACTATTATTAAAAGGAGCCTTTCTTTTTTGACATTTCAATTTAAAAAACCTCAGAAATACATTTTACCTTAGAAAGCTCCATATCATGATGAGTTCCCGTTAGAAAAATAACGTTTAAAATGCTTAAAGTAGCTTATTTTGTGGATGCACCTTTTCTATGGCATGAGCTGTATGTGAGTAAATAGCATTAAAAGAAGGTAAATTATTATAAGCTTTTTTGCTGGCTTTATAAATCAACCTTATTATTTATGTGTGGAGGATTATTCATTTCCTCTGCTTCGTATGCTATGATTGGATTTATGCACTGAGAATTTAAAATGTGTTTATGGGTGCGTACATAATAATAAAAATATGATAATATTTTAGCACTCAATATATATTGCGTATACCCTCAATAAGGAAATAATGGAATAATTATTGAGTGGCTACTATACTACATTCCATGACTTTACGAGCATACACGGAGCTCATAAGGAAGATAGGAACAAAATAGTACTTGGGTTTATATTTGATGATATTATCATAGACAAACCTCCATGGAATTTTGGCATATCTTTGTACTATTACAATGTACCATAAGTTTACACAATGCAATGCTGTAGAGTTATTTTGTGTTGGTCTTTGTATATACACGTGAGGTGCTAAAGGAGACGAAAACAAAAGAAGTGAATGGCTTGTAATTATTTGCTTGTATATTATTGCTTATGTATTTTCATATAATTCTAATAGAAATGTCTCCTCTGAGAAAAGAAACTCCCTTCTAATTCTGTACTACTCACTCATATACAGAATACTGAGTCAGGTTCAAAGCTCTACCATGAGGTTTTAAATTTCACACAAGATTTAATACAAGCAGGACAGGACATACTGTATGATGATGAGAATTTAGTGAAAGTATTAATATTAGCTTAGCTCTTTAAAAAATCCTTCTTTTCTTATGTAGCTTAACATTTTTCATGCTAAACTTCAACTTGGTCAACAAAATTCTGTTCAATTTGCTTATCCTCTTGTTTTTGTATGCGCTCAAGCTTGAAACTTCTCCTCCTCCTCCTGTAAAAACACTGTGGTTAAAAAAATGCAACTCATTTTAATGAATACTACTACAAAATCTCCAATTTTTTTTAATACACACACAAGCTAAGTTTATTATGTATGAAATTTGCATGCCTTAACTGTAGAAATTATTTTAACAATTTAACATGGCATAAACGAAAGGGCCTTTACTATACATTCAAACTACATTGAGTCACGATTTTTGTAGTACGAAATAATCTGCGGCTTGGATTGATTTCTCCAGAAATGGAATTTCCTTGTAAATTTTCCTCCACATTTGGAGCTACTGCTGGAGAGGGAAAAATGTGAATTTTTAAGCAGTAGTGTGCGTTAATGTGCAGGTTTGGTGACATTTCATTAGAATTATGAAATTGCTAAAAAAGTTTTCTGTGTTGAAAAAAAATATTTTTTTTAAAAATCTTCCTCATTCGTGATGACCAGGGATTTTTAACGAGGAAGAATAATAATAATATTTGGATACAATGGCAACAGGAATATTCCCTTGGCTTTCAGAAGGTTGGGTGAGGTTTAATGATCCTAAGGGCTCAGAAAACTCGTAAGTTCTATTGTTACATTTATAATGAGATTAACTTTAGTCAAAAGGAAGGTTAGAAAAGGAACTGGAGTGATATTCATACATTGCATTGGGAATAGATTTAATGTGGATTATTTTTAAGGAAGTTCAATTTTCTTTATTTAGATTTCCCCATGTGTTTACTACTTTATTAAGAAATAATCATGAGAATCCAATGTAATTTTATGCACGCTGACAACGCACCTTTTTTACGAGGGAGGAAATATAAGCTCACACGGACTAATGAGCCGCGTAATTTAAATGAATTGAATGAATGTAACTCCACGCTATTTCTCCTCTTATACAATACATGGGCATAAGCTGGTATTAAAAATGCATGTATTTTTTTCAATAAAATTCTCCCACCTACAAAACTCTATAAATACTTCTATAGGGAATGTAAGGTCAAGATCATGGAATCAGCGCTCTTGTAATGGCAAAATAACACAAAAGGTGGAAAATTAGGCTACAAGTGCATTAGGAAATTCAGGTGGGAAATTCAGATTGACAGTAATTACAGGTAACCATGGAAAATCGCACCTGCACAAAGAATTTGACAGAATTAAATGGATTTTTTTTCGTGAAAAAGTTAAAAGATAATTTGTATGATTCCCTTTATATATGAGCTTATACAATATATTGTGGTTATGTATAGGGAGAATGAATATATGAAAATAGCATTGTTACAATTTTGTCATTCCTCATTGACGCGTAAAGGTGACACGGAATAGGGATTTTTCATGGCTGCATTTCTATTCAATGGGATTTTTGTACTAGTGTTTTGAGAGAGGGAGGGTAGGGATTTTCAATGGATGAGCTTTTATATTGTTCAAGTTCAAAAGGCTATGAATTATTACATTGCATTGCACAAGAGTGTATAGGAGCAATTTATTATTTATACTATAGATCGTGCATCGTGCACGTACATGTAATTATCTGATCATGTAAGATATGACTCTCTTGATGACTTCAAATTGACCGCAGTGGTTGGATATTATTATAAAACTATAACAATGGAGGGAGATTTCTCACTGGATAAGTATAATATTCCGCCTGGCAACACTAAAATAGTTTTGTTGGGTAAAAAAAATGCATTGCACACGTGAAGGGAAAAAAATATCCAATGCATTTATGCACACACACACATGCCCTACACATATACACACGTGCAGGGAACTCTCGTGTTTATTTCCGTCTTCATAATTCTATACAAAGGCTGGAATGAAGAGCTCTGCGTTAAAAAGAGTAGAAGTTGAAAATCCTTTTAAGTTTTGTTAAGTTAGGTTTAGCTGGAAATGATTACATGCAGATTTAAAAGCAAAGGTTTTTATTGGTCAAATATATTTATGTATACACTAATCTAATTAAGCTTAATTATGACATTATGTACATTATATGGTTACATTCTATGGTATTTTAAAGAGTGTATAATATTTTGTATGTTTATGTGTGTATTTAAATGGCTGCTTACAAAGGCAATAAAAATAAGGATAATTTCCATATGATTTGAAGCCTTGCTATTTTAATGGATTTGTTAACCATTGAAGGATTGTGTGACTGAAATTTTAATGAACTGTCAACTACGTCGTCGAGACTTATAGACAGTTTAAAAAAATTTACGAGAGGTTTTAAGGATACAAGGGAATTTAACCCTTTATGTATTTATCCTCAATGCTAAACCTGCTCTAAAGCTTTGCCATGTAAAATAATGTGGATTTGTCCAGCTTGGGATTTGAAGGGAAAATAATTATTTGGAGGATGAATTCGTTCCGGCCGTCAAAATTCCAAGGCTTTTTTAAACATTGGACAGCATATAATTACAAATCAATTTCCCTTCCATTCCATTAGCTATTTTTAAAATTAGACTCTCTCTCTCTCTATGGGAAATCAGTGACAGTGATTATAGAGAGATGAGAGCACGAATGACTTGTAACCTCTTGGGTATGGGTTCATAGAGCGTAGGAACAAAGCATAAGCTTTATAGAAAGAATGTGGATATTTTCATGCCGGTCCATTACTAAGCAAATAGACATGAGTTTTTATCCCCAGTTGAATTACTACTAACCTTGATTTGAGAGCGGAAATAAATGTCACTTTCAATGCTTTTTCCCCTTATAAGCTTTTCATCATTTGAGCATTACAATATATGTGTCTAGATGAAAAAGGTCCTGGGGATTAAAAGTGCTAAAATTTGATTTAATTGGGGTGTTAATTTTTTGCATGTGAATAATACATAATGTAGAATTCTGGGGATTTGACTTTTTAGCACGGTCGACATTTACACAGTGGGGGGTAAAAACGTGAGGTAGGAAAAACATTTAAGGTTTCTGGATTTTTAAGCATATTTTGTCGTAAAATTGAGTTGATGTTACATTATGTCGACACACTTGTCTCTCCTTAGGATAAGCTTCCTTTGTGATGGTGTGAGATTTGAGAAAGAGAGTCGTAGTTTTAGGCTGATAAACAGGTTCTGTAGTGCTTAAAAATGATATTTTGTCACATCTTCAAAAAAGAGGGAAGACTTGGAAGAAAAGAGGAATTTCTGGATCTTTTTCTCGGCTAATGTATACTAAAAGAGTGATAAAAATCGACAAGTAAATTACACAGGATGACACCCGCTCTTCTTTGTTACAAACTAGAAATGTTTAAGGTCAGGGGAATTAAAATCCTCCCATCTGATATAAAAATTCTTATCTACAAGTTTAGTCCTAAAGAGGAAATATAGCAAACTGCAAAGGTAAACGTATCCGCCACATTTTATGTATGAATTCCTATGCATTTACATAGAAGCCTATGCGTATGCACAGCTGTGCATATAAATTTCTCATGTAGGAAAAATTTTCCAAGCAAAATTTCCTAAGAAATGAATCTACTCAAATGACGTTTAGTGTTGTAAACAAAATTTGACAAAAACCCATTTGAATGAACGTGCGGAGCATAGCCAAATGCCCAAGTAAATGGCCCATTATTACTTAACATACAAAATTTTGGTTGTAATTGGAGTGGACATTTATTATGACAAGGAAAAAAACCTCTTCTCGTGTGTATTTCTTCTGAGCATAATTTAAATTTTAAAATATTTCCTTTCGAAATTAAATAAATTAAATAAATATTAAATAACGTCCACTCACAACAGAGCTTGAAGGGATTATATGAAATTACATAGAGGTAAAAATTCAATCTATTCTGTGTAAGAAACTGCAGCTTGGAGCATTTAAAGCGAAAGCTGAGAAATCTTTCCCTTGTAAATTGTCACTCTAAAGGGAATCTAAAGAAATATGAGGTAATAATATTGGAAATTCAAATTGAAATTATATCCCACAATTTTTTTATATGTCCCCAATGGGGGACGTGCTCTTACCACAACAATGACATAGAGAGGAAATTATTTCCGATATTCAAAGTAATCTCCACTCATATGTAAAATTTTGTAGGATATGACATGTGTGTGTGTGTAAAAAAAATAGAGCAAAATTTAAGATGATTTAAATGAGAAAAATTTATTTACTCTTAATCTACTTACTTACTTACTTCCCCACACGAAAAAAATCGAACTGCTACTGTCAAATAGGAAATGTCATGATGATAAATCTAGGTAAATATGATTACAAGTGGAAAAAAGTCAAAACTACTGCTAAAGGAGAGAAAACGTGTGGAGGAATAATTTTACGCTTTTGTGAATTCTAATAAAATTTATGTTGAGTAATGTAATTTATATGGCCAATTCCTTTTCCAATGTATGTACATATAGGAAAAAAACTTACAAAGACGTTAACAAGGAGAACCACAAATGCAGAAATGCATGTACTGAGTGCCCCATAAAATCCACATACTTCACCATTAGATCGACTTACTTACTTAGTTTACTTCCCAAAAAGGGGTTTTCTATTTGAGAAAGTGAAATTACAATTTCAAGAAGAAAATCCACTCTGTAAAATTATGGTTTTTATATAATAAAATACGTAAATATATAGCATAACAAAACATTAGCATTTCATTGAGAGCCTTTAATATCAATTAGAAATTATATTACCACTATCAAGTCCCACAGATAAAACTGCACTGTAATTATATTCGTTAAATTTTATATACATGGAAATATAAGGAAGTTATAGAAAATTAAAGGAGGAAATTTTTTAAAAAGTTGTAGTTTTTAGCTACAAAAATGATTGACATTTTTAATGAAAAAGAGGAAAATAAATTTTACCCTTAAAAATCCCATACATTTTCATATATTTTTCTATAGCCAAAAGCTCCTGTTTGAAATACTTAGAGCGAGTGCGTCATATAGTAAAGGACGTAAAGGAAAGATTTTTTTCGAAAAATTTCAAGACTGGAAATATCCACTTTTTCCATATCAAAATCCTCTCTCTGTTATTTGCTTAACAGACAGAGTAGAGCGTAGAGGTGAAGGTGGGACAAGCAGTGGTGTGGACAGTGTAACATATTAATTTACAATGCACTTTCATCCGCGAATATAAAAAAACACGTGGTTTTTACCTTTATTTTAATTAGGATCTCCACGCTAAGAATTTAAAAAAGGCCTGAGGGGAAAATCAGTCAAATGCAGTTCCTCTCATTAACATTGTAATTTTTAGTATGGAAAATGCTTCATATTTTTGACGTAATAATAATTTATCAAATGTTTGTGAGATCTACACTACACAGCCAATTTGATGTTGTAACATTTTTGATTCTTACGCTTGGAGCAAGTGCTAAAAATCTCATAGTATTTTTTATAAACATGTTACAAAACGGATATTATTTTCCTGTTGATTTTCCATACGAATTAACAAGTGTAATGCTATAACATTAAAACCCCCATTTGAAATTGAAGAAGACCTTGTATTAAGAGATTTAGCCTGATTTTAAAGGGAGGGAAAATGATTGGAAGGTAAAATCATGGATTTATTATGGGAAAGAAAGCCTAATTTAAAAATAAACGGTCACATAACTTTTTTTTGGGTAAAATTTTCAAAATTACCTCACACTTTCTTCTGTGGCTGTGGCCGTATATATAAACTACGTAATAATAATTATAGAAAGAGGAGGGGGAGCAAATGCATTTGTTATGCTATGCTATATTTTACTAATACAGTTAGAATTTTCCCCCTGATTTTTTTGAGCTCAAGGATTATAAGATATTTTTTTAAACCAATTCAAGTAATATTCTTGTATAGAGTTTGGCTTTAGTTCCGTTCACTTTTACTCCTTCGTTATGGTTTGGGAAACTGAGTCAAGTTAGTGTGAAAAAAAATGTAAGTTTGGAAAGTTTGTTGGTTTCTCAATTAGCTCTGCTATCTTCTCATGGGTATCAATGTCATGATGTCATAGTTACGTGAATTGGCTTGTAATCTATTGCTTAATAGGGCTTTTTAGTAATACGATTTTGTTCTAATGATAAAATGTATTGAAAGATTTTGCTTGGATTTTACTGATATTTTGTAAGGGTTTTGGCGTGTTAAATAATGGGGACTTTAAGGCTTCAATTTGAAAGTTGCTTATGCTTAAAAAATGTGTTTATTTTGGTACATGAAAACAATTGTGTGTCGGGGATTTGGAGGGAGGAGCATTTGGGAAGAAAACATTTATCTTGTTCAACTTGACGTACATGGGACATCTTTCAATATTATATTTAGAAGTGGCATTAGAATTTCCTTGCTAATTACCTCGCCTAGCCTCCTTGGCACTCATTACTCTTCGCAGTTGTCAAAATGCTTGAGCTAAATTGCGTTCTTCCTACAATTTAAATGCGCTTCCCGAGAACACTCTTCAGATTTAGGCTTCTTTGGAAATTGCGTAGAAATGTTGTCTAGATACGTTTTTTAAGCAGCGTCTCCTTCATGCATTGGAGGTTTAAATTCGTAAGAAATTATTCACGGCTTTGGAAGCTTTATTGGAAATATTTTTAGCATTAAGGAAAATAGCGTTCGGGGAAATTGACCCTGAGAAGAAGAAATTCTCGATTTCACTAGAAATTTCTGATGTAATAACAAAAATAAAAACAAATCCTTCGAGGATCAATGGATTTTTAATGGGAAAGCAGTGATACGTAAAAATAGTAATTACTTGAATTACTTTAAAAGGACCTTAGAAATTGACCTGAACACGTGTGAGTAAAATTTATGGCTCGGAAAAGAGAATTAGTTGGGAATTAATTGGGTGTAATTGAGGGTCAATACAAGTGTAATCATTGCCATTATAGAAAAACTTGAGAATAAAATGATAGGGAAATTTATCCATTCATTGTAGGTCACATTAGAATATTTAATAGCGGGTGTCTTTCATCCTCGTTTATTTTCGTTACGGCACTTTTACTATTGATAACATTATGACATTTGGGCATATTTTCTTTGAATATTCCACGCTCAAGACATGTATTAAAAACACGTCATTTCCATTACAAACTTTTCATCATGAATCCATGAATATGCTATAGGCCATTTATTAAGAATATTACAAGAATCTTATGCTTTCGTATTACTCATCTTCAGCACATGAAACATCAATCAAGATTTTTTTTCTTGAATTTTTTCATGTTTTTCAATGCAACATTAATTCTCAAGTATGTTCTGCTAGCCCAATAATTGAATAAGTATAATAGAAAAAGTAGGATTTACGCAATCAATCCTTTCCACATAGTAATTTTTTTCTCTCGTGTGCTAGCTAAACGCACATGAATGAATGTTAATTTCTTAGACAATATTTACATTTTAGGATTATAAGGAATTCACGTTCCTTCCTCGCATAAATGCATTTATTGAAGGGTTGTAAATAGGGAAATTGATTAGCTATCAGGAGAATCCACTTGAGAGATCAACACGGAAATGCACCTTACAATAATACTCAGTAATATTTAGTAGGTTAAAATTACAGGGCTTTACATGGGTTTGTGTAGGCACGTTGTAAGTAAATTAAGTAGGAATGTACTATATTTCCTATGCGTGAGTTATTACATACTTATAAATGTTAACATTGTGCGCATGTGCTAAAAGGCCATGGATCATTTTAAGGTAGTAGGTATTAATTTTATCTATATTTCAATCAGGACTTTACCTTTAAAAGAGCAGGAGTAATAAATTACGTTAGTTTAAAAAAAATCTTGTCACCTCTCTCTATACAAGTTGTAGTACAGGATGAGATAAAATCTGTAGGTATTAAATGATACACCAGTAACGGAGTAATAAAGGGACAAAGCGGCAGTTGGAAATGGGCATTCTTCCAAAAAATCCAACCTGCATTAAGTATTGAGATTAAATGAATGTAAATTTATTGGGCTTATAAATCTTACGTGAGCCAAAAGTTTGTCGTCCAAAGTGAATTAGCACTTGAACCCGTTTTTATGGATATGTAAATAACATTGGGCCCCACGAGACATCGGCTTATGGAGAGCTCTGTGCTATAAATGCAGAGAGAGAATAGAGGGAATTTCAATTAGATAAAAAATTCTTGCGTATTCAACTATTTAATGTATTGAATACTAATGGGAAAGAATTAATTCCATTAAAAAACTCTTTAGCTTTGGAATACTTAAGAAATCCTCTTCAAGTTACGCAACAATTATCGTCCATACATTTTAATTCAATTACGCAAGCAAAATGTTTGTAGAAATTAGAGGAAAATTTAAAATTTACATTCTACATTTACCTGCGCTTTTTCCTCGGTACGTTTTCTAATGATTGTTTAGGATTTTCTGTAAGCTTGGAACTTTTCCAGAACTTTGTACATATAGCTTCCAGGTTCAGAGAGTCTGACATACATAGAAAAATTAAAGTCTGATACAATGGAGATACATAGATATTTGCAATTAATCAATTAACGTAGTGGCTTTAGTTGTAATTAATTAATTAGGAATTGGCAACTTTGTTGGGTGAGGATGGAATTAATGGATTGTTCTGTCTTTAAATAGTAGCTGTTTATTTTGGAGTGAGTGGCTGACTGACTATCAATCCTGAGAATGTGCTATTTTTTTAAAAAGGCCATATATGTGTTGTTATTGTTGTGTAGGTTATAGAGGCTACTGGTACTCCTCACCTTTGGCCATTTTGTCTGGCCTAAATTACTAATGATGAGGAAATTGGCTAAAGGCTAGAGATGGTGTAGATTCTCTCGTAAACCTTTAGAGACTCCTATGTGTGTGTGTGTGTGCGGAAAAGTGAGAAAAACAAGAAGAGTGTAGCATCATTCTCGACTAATTGTCTTCGCTTGGCAGGTATCTCCTCTGTGACTTGTGAGATGGGAGTGGTTTATACGAGAGATGTAATAATCTCTATACTTATTACTATTACTACTAACTAGTAAGAAAGAGGCAAAAAAAATCTTCCTTGTTAAGCATTGAAATTGAAACCTACAGTTAAGAACACTATACCGGTTTCGTATATTAGAAAATAAAAAGCCATGTTACCGTTTTTGTTAAATGAAATAACCTCTGTTTATAATGGAAACATATACACTATTGTAACTGAGGAAAAAATTTATAAATACAATTTCTGTAAAACAATTTCTGTATAAATTCCGCCCTCTCTATGAATCGGAAGAGGTTTTTGGTCCTTCAGACAAATTAACTTGGGAGTCTGGAAATTACCTAGGACCTGGGAACACAATGTCTCAATGGGATAAAAATAATTTCTGTAAAAATCATTCCATTTCAAATGTTGAGTGTTTACAAGCGAAAAAATTATTTCCAATTGGGATTTCCTCAAGGAATTCCCTCACACAAATTCCCTATTGACACTATAACTGAGTGAGTAAAACTCGAGTGGTGTATAGTAAATGAATCTTTACAAATGTCTACAGTCACTGTAGTACAGTGGCGTGTGGACTATCTGCACTGCATACAAAATGCATATAAAAATAATTGGAAAAAATATACGTATAGGGATATTTACTACACCGCACAAGGTGTATGGGGTTACGAATGGGAAATATTGCCAAATATTTCAACGTTGAAAATATCTCCATTTACAGTAGCGTGTGTAGAAATACAAAAATTCCTCATGATTTTTCCAGGCCCATCAAATGCACGTTACTCGTCAGGAAAATGACCACTAAATTTACAAAAAGTGTCACGTCCACACACTCCCATTCAACGTGACAAAATTTAGGCTAAAAATAGTAAATGATAAAATAACATTTTTAAAAGTGTACAACGAGAAAAAAATTCCCATGTATTTCCTAACCATTGAAAAATAACAACTTTATTCAGGAGATTCAGTGTCAATTGAGACATTTCCGTCTGAACAGGTTATTTTTTAACGCTACTTACTTACATACAATACTAAAAATAGAGAATAAATTGAGGAAATCAAGGTAAGGCAAAGACCTGCAATTTACAGCTTTGTCCTAAAACAACTGATTTTATTCACAGTCCCATTTATTCATAATGAGCTTGTACACCCTCAGATAGTATAGCGAAAACTTGGAAGTTATATTTAGCTAAATTAAAGTAACGGTCAAAAACGAGAATTTTCAAGCGAAAACCCCCTATACATACAATACAACCAGAGTAAATTACATGCCTTTAAAAGCACCTGCACTTACATGCAGGTATGTACATATAGGAAAGAAAGTGCATCCTCAACCATCCATATCAACCTAGTTTTCCGCCCTAATGCTACCTTCACAGAAAATATGATACGCGAAAAATTGCATTTGTTGTTCCAATTGTCATACACACTCATATACGTATATGTATTTCCTCCTACCTTTTAAGTGGAGATACCGCTCGCGTTGGAAGTATAATAGTAATAAAAATAGGAGAATCAATGTTGTTGGCATATAACAAACACGGATATGGGGGCTGTAATAATAATTCCTTTTATAATCGACGGGATAATAACAAGCTGTATGACCCAATATACTTTGAACATGACACCTGTTGTAGAAATCTCTTCCCTACTGTTCCTTTATCATTATATTAAAAGGTATATATTGTTAAAAACTACACTAGGTGCGTACATTACTTTTACTACCTTTATTAAAAGCTACTAAGTGTACGATGATATGATCTCATAATCAAAAAAGCTTAGGCTTGATAATTCAAAGGAATCCAATGTCCGCACCAGTCTCCACATCTTGAATTCTACTATAATATATTTCCTTCAACCCAAAAAGATTAGATAATCCTACCTGACCTGTTCTTAATTGATTGCGTAATTTAAGAGAAGTGATAATTGAGAATTTTTTGCTTTACTTTATCTCTCACACTTTTGATGTCTCCAAACGTCACTGCCAGCTCGTTAGCACCATATAGTTGAAAGATTTAAGGTAGATTTTTTGGTTCAAGTTTTTTAGCTCCTTCCTAAATAAACAAAAGCAAAAAATTAGCCAGGAATTATATCATTCAAAAGACAAGTGCTCGAAAAGTAAGGGAAGCAATAAGGAATTATTGTAATAATTAAGAGTTACATTCAAATCCTTGTCGAACTTGCTAATTACAAAAATGATGGTATCGCACAAGCTAAAGTCACCAAATGTACGCCACCGTATAGTAATAAATTATACAAGGATGTGAAACATAATTGATTGTTCTTTATCATGCGAAAGTGACATTTACTGTGGGGAAAAAAATAATAACAAAAGGGGAAAATAGCGTGTGTGGAATTCTCATAAATGTTACGTACGCTTTACTGTTTAGACGGCAAAAATATGTCAACTGTCGCTTTTTCAAAGACTTTCATAATTCAGTTTTTCCTCTCCATAGGCTCAGAATAGGATCAACTTTACCAAGTATACTATTCCCCAAAGGTAAATATCGACATTCCTTTTCACCTGTAATGTAAACAATTTTTTCATATGCGTAAGATGTATAGAAATTTGAATAGAAAAATTTCTTCCCTGCAATTATTAATGCGTTATTCCTTGGTCCTATAAAATTTAAAATTGATGAGATTAAATTCTAAAGGAATATGTGCTTAAATAAAGAACCAGCTATAAATAACAATCTCTTGAGAGACTTAGCGGGGCAACCTATAAAAGCATGGTAATTGTCATGTAACAGAAATATGATGGAAGTTGTCGTTATAGAAAATAGCCTATAAATATGCATATATTAACTGTTAAAAAAATTATTTCCTACAACTTACTTATAGTATAGTCCCATAGTCTTGCACCATTATACCATGTCAAAGGGAGCTACTAGGATGGAAATGTTTGATATGGTTGAGATGTACCTCCCGAAAACCTTCCCAGTCCGAAGTGAGCACTGGAGGAGGAAGTACAGGTTCTTGAAAATCCCGAAACTCCACATTGTTCAACATCTTCCAGGAGCGGCATATATATATGTGCCTCTAGAGAAACTTTTAATGCAGTGGCTTTTATATTGTTAATTCCCTGGTTTTAGAATTTAAAAGTATTTACAATGGAGAGAGGGAGAAATTACCTTGTATACTGCTGAAACTTCCCAAATATTCATATTCAGTAATAATAGTGATATTTGAATGTGAAAAGAGGACTTGAGAGAGGGAAAATTAAGAGCTAATGAAGTCAAGAACTTTTGTTGGCTGAGATTCCTCTCCCGGTGTTGGGAACTGCTATCCTGTGAGAGACTCTCTAGATAATAGAAGAATAGGGAAAAGTTTGTGATTAGAACAATTTATTATTTTAATTAACAGGTGCTACTATGTTAAGTCCTCATGAAAAGAGTAATTTCCTAGTCGTGATGGTGGAAATAGGGAGTTTTTAATGATATTTCCCTCCATACCTCAACTATGTATTAGTTGGTGGGAGAGTGGTTTTGGGAATTGGGACTTAATTACCACCAATTCATTGGTAATGGAGAGTAATCTTGATGAGTGTGTTGTAATTTTAGCACTACTACTGGGCCAGACTGGTCTTGTTGGTTGGGAGTTATTGGGACTACTACAGAGTACGGGAGACAATGGGGAGTTGTGAAGTTTTTCAGGGCATTTTTCTATATACTACATAATAATACAATGGAAAAATTAATTACTTCTCCAGCTTCCTTCTTTTTTTACTCCACTTAATTATATTTCTCTTTCTCCCAGAGCATCTGTGGTGGTTACGGTGATTATATTTCCCTTGGTTTTGACCTAGATCAATTCCTCCTCTATGTAACTATCAACTATATATCGTCTGTTACAAAAGTCAAGTGTGGAACTTGGGAAGTTGAGAAAACGTTGATAATATTGTGGTGTCAGCTGGAAGTGTGTCTCTAATTAAATCTCACGTTTCTACTCACTACTAGAAAGTGACAAAAAAAGGATCGTGTCAATAATGTTTGGCACCTTTTTTATACCTCACCTTTTCTGACCAAAGCTTATTTTGAATGCAAGCTACGAATAGTAACGGTGTTCATCAGCATTCCAAGACCTTCAGGTTCGTCCAGCATCTTTTTCTACGAACATCACAAAAGAAATGTTTTTCTCCGTATTAGTTCTAATTATTTGAGAAAGGCCTGCTTTGTTTTAAGTCTTAAGGTTGTTGAAAAATTGTTGCTGTGGTTGCATTTTTTTTACTTCATAAGTTCCCTTCACTCACAACAGTTATTTACACGGAAAATGTAGGTTTTTTAAATGTACTATCTTACTTTTAAGAAGTTTGTTCATAAAATAGTGTTTAAAGTTGAATTTTTTTATTTCAAATCCTATAGGAACCCACCATGGTGGAACCGGAGAACGAGGATGGAGAGAAGATTGTTGGTAGTGGCGGGTATTTTCTTTGCGGTATGTGCCGCCCTTGTGGTGGTTCTAGCCGCATCTTCCAATACCACGAGCCTGTCAAGTGAGTTTTAATTCTAAAAAAAATACAAAAAAAAATTCAAAATCAAATATTCGAATATCCTTCCCACTTCTGTCTTCACTCTCCAAAAACATTTGGACTTCAAATTTCTTTACTATATACATACATATACAATATATATAAATATATATATGGACTTGAAAAAATGGGACTAATCTTCAACACTAAACTTCTTTCTCAACTGTTCTTTACTGTTCTGACTTTATAAAATTAATTTTAGGGTTTTTAAAATAATTTAAAGTAATTGACAATGAATTATTGTAGTTATTTACTGGACAAACAAACAAGTTTGCACAGCACAGCGTTGATTACCTTTAAATAACACCATTGAGTAAAGTAGCAAGAGGCTGTGTAATTTTAAAAAAAGACGTAAACATCGTACTTTAATCGAAATAAGAAACGTTTTTGTAGATTCAAAGACCAGCACAAACAGAAACCACGGAAAATAACCGCTTGTAAGCAATGTGTTCATTTATTAGAGAATGGTCTCAGTTTTCGTTGATTTTTGTGACCACGTTAATTACTGTTTTTGTTCATTAACCAATTTTTTTTTGAAATCGTAATGTTTTTTTGTAGTCACGTTAACGTATTTATTTTTCTTGTAACTTCTTTACTTATTTACCTTCTTCGATTTCAATGTATCTTTCTATACTCTGCACTCTTCATTTGTCTATCTTATTCTAATTCCTACCTAAATATTTCTTTGTTCATGGTAATTTTGCGGGTGGCAGTTAACAAATTGTGACTCACATTTAATAACAATAGCTAATTCAATTTAATAGCATAGAATTTTAATGTGTATATATTTTTATAGCTAAAAATAATTATTATTGTAAAAAATCTTACAATAATGCATTTAGTTTATTGTGGAAAGGTGGTGGTGGTTTTTGTGAGGTAATGAAAAAGCCTGGTATTTTGTACATATTTTTGTAGTGTGCAAATAAGTAGCATTATTGGTTGTTGCTCTCTTGTTATTTCTTCGTTATTTCTATATTTGTCTTGATCTTTCCTTTGAAAATTTTCAATCTGTTTTTTTTATTGTTACTGTGATGATATGTTGTTGGATCAGATGTAGCGTATAGTTTGTTGTGGTAGTGAGTGTAATTATTTGGTTGTTGCACCAAAACCTTATTGTTGGATTGCTTGAGCACGTGTGGCACTTACATATTTATTGACAGTTGGTGGGACAGGTGAGAGTATGCCAATGGCTGAAGCTCTAAGAGATATCGATCACGACAATACCATCGATGACACAGGTCTGAAGTTAAAATCCACCGAGGAAGTCTGCCAAACGCCAGGATGCGTTCTCACGGGTAATTTAAAAAAGAAATTATGCTCATTTTTTAAAAATATAATAAAATTGCGTCATTTTCATTTTAAAAATGGTTTGGTAAGTCCATAGTCTCAAGGTTTTTTGGAATTTTTGTTAATTAAAAGATATGTGAATAGGGTGAATTGAGATATTAAGTGTGTGAGTGAGAGAGATAAAAATTTGAGATGAGTATGGACATTGTTTTAAGTGTATTAGGTTGTTGATATTGGGGATAAAGGAGGTCATTGCTCAGCTAATGAGTGTATTGGACCGATGGATTTGTTGAAATATAAAATAAAAGAGAATTGAGGAAATGGTGCTAACGAGAGGATTTTTACTGATTGTTGACTTTTGTTGTTGAATCCGCGTATAATTACAGCGGCGGATCTGATCAAGACAATGGATTTGGATGTCAGTCCCTGCGACAACTTTTACCAGTTTGCCTGTGGTGGCTTCATCAAGTCTACCATTATCCCTGATGACAAAACTCAAATGACCACGTTCGGGATTCTTAATGATAAACTTGAAGAGCAAGTGCGGATTCTGGTGGAAGAGCCCATTCAAGCTGATGAGCCCAAACCGTTCACTCTCGTGAGAAACCTGTACCAGTCCTGTATGAATAAAAGTAAGTGTTGGGTTTTCTTCTCTTCCTCATATTTCCTTTGTGGTTTAGCTTCAGATTACATAAAATTACATGCACCTCACATGCTTTTATACACGCCTCCATAATAGCTAAATCACTAGGACCCGGTTTGAAAAAACTGGCTTTTGCCTTAAAATTACCCTCTGATGTATTGTATATTATTATTTGGCGTGGAAAAATTCCTTGTATTCTGATGGAGCAACTCCATAAAATTTCCACATGTTTCTTATACCACACCATACTAATCCGTAGGATATAATTCCTGTAGATCTTTTGTAACTTCGTCGGGGAATGTTGCATTGAACCAGGAAATGATTTTTAGAGAATTACATCTGTCAAATAAATTAATTCCAGTTCATTCCAGCCTTGGTAGGTTCTAACCAAATGACACTACACACAAACAAAAGCTCTAAAATACCACCGTCTATAGACCTTAACCGTATAATTATATAGAGAAGGAATGGTCTGAGGACTAAAGTCATATACGTACTTTCAAATGTAAACAATCTCCTTTTAAGCCATAAGAATTCGTCACGAAACTTAACGTTAGATCAATGTCTTGACCGGTAGCCGGTCCAACCTTCCACCTGAAATGTTATTGATACTGATTCCATTACTCTCTGACCGCTTGATGGATTAAATTTCACAATGATTACCAAAAAATACTTGCTCTAAAATGTGGATTTTTTCTGTTTGAGAAACGTATTGAAAAATTACAAACCTTCTCCCACATATAATAAACCAGAAAAATCTGGAAAAAAACGAACTATAAAACGGCGGTTAAAATTTTAAAGAAGAAATTCTGTAGTAAAAGTTCCATTGGAGTTGATGCTGATGAATACAATAGGGAAAGGCGATTAAATCTTGTGCAAACTGCTAATGAATGAATGAATAAATAAATAAATAAGAATGAGTAAAAAACAAATGGTTTTTGCAGGTCTCCTTGCCAAAAAGGGTTTGGACCCAATCAAGGAAAAACTAAAGAAATTAGGCGGATGGCCTGTGTTGGAAGGGAGCCAGTGGGATCCGTCCGGTTTCACTTGGAAAGACTCCGTGTACCGTTTCCGTAAGCATGGCTACTCCGTGGATTACTTCATTGATTTCTCTGTAACTACAGATGTGAAGAACTCTACCTTCAGAGTTATTGATGTAAGGGAGGAAATTTCATTTTAATTCAATTCTACAATGTACACACATTCTCTTTTACAAAATCAGAGTAGAATAAAAGAAACTCAAGGCCTTGTATATGCTAATCAAATGTAATTAATTTCCCAGCTGGATCAACCTGCCCTTGGATTAAGTCGGGAGTATTTAATGAAAGGATTGACGGAACCAGAAGTACAAGCTTATGCAAAATATCAGGTAAAGCAAAAATGTTCATCTGTACAATTCCGCCTTTGATATTGTGGTGGATTTTGAAAATACTAAATTGAGAGTAAAAACCTCTTCATTTAAATTCAAATATGGGGGAAACTTGTCGGTTTATGGTAATTGGAGGTTTATTTCTCAGATGGCTTGACAAGTTAAAAACAATATGGGAGTGAAACATAGTGTGTGAGTGAAAGGAGAAGTGGTTGAGTAAACAAATGAGAATTTCTGACAGGGAAAGCATTTGTGGTCTGGGGAATTTCTCAACCCTGTGTTTGTATTTGTAAATGTTCAAGGATTGACTTACTCATTTCCCTTGTTGATCCCTATTCTTGGGCTTCTGTAGAAATTACTTTCCTCTCGGACTTGAAACAATGAATATGCTAAAATGTTATTTCAGCTAATGCATTATTTTTGTTGGAAGTATGCGTGTGGAGAGAAGATGATACTTGAAATAGAGAGAGAGATATATATATAGGGAGTTTCGTATGTTAAAAATGTTTCTAATTGTTTATTTAAGGTTGAGTTGGCAGTTCTTCTTGGCGCTGATCGTGGCTCGGCTGAGAAAGAGATGAGTGCAGCCTTGGAATTCGAGAGACAACTTGCTAATGTAATTATATAAAGGAAACTAATTTTGAAATGTTCTTGTTGTTTTGTTAGAAGAGAATTTATTTTTTATGTATTCCTCTGGACTTTTACATGAACCTTGTTTTTCTTTTCATGCTCCTTTTTAACAGTTCTCGTTGCCAAGGGAAGAACGGAGAAACGTTACGAAATTGTACAATCCTATGACTCTGGAAGAATTGCAGAGAAAGTACCAATCCATTCCATGGTTGGAGTATTTTAATACTCTGCTTCCATCTAAGGTTCTTTTTTTTAGATGATAGTTACATGCTAACATGTTGTACATATTGGAGCATTTTAATGCTAATTTTCTGCATTTTTATATCTCTTCAAGGTCATAACATTTTTTTACAAGGAAATTATGTTAGATTTTTTAAAGCCTTTTTTGGGGCATCTTGGTTCAAATATTTTGCATTTTTTATTTTCCCGGTTCCTTGGTTAGAAAAGCTAAGCCAGATTGATGTGATAATGTATAATGTTGGACAATAATAATTGATTGTAAATTAATTGGAATTGATTGTAGGTCCGTGTGAGACAGGATGAAATTGTTATTGTTACCGTTCCTTCATACTTGGAGAAATTTGAAAAGTTTATTTCTGAAACTGACAAGAGGTAAGTGTTTTTAGAATTTTTTAGTGAATCACATACGGCCACAGAGTATAATTTTAGTAAGTTTTTTAGTAAAATTTTGCTTTCTTATAGAACAAGTTTTTGTTGAATTTGGGCCAAATTAATAAATTTCAACATTATTTTTTCAGAACTCAAGCAAATTACGTGATGTGGCGTGGAGCAGCTGCGTCGGTCAGTTATTTAAATGAAGCCGCCCGTAAACTTCAATTAGACTACACCACTGCCCTCACTGGTAAAGGAGAAAGGGAGCCTAGATGGAAGGAATGTGTGGGTGTAGTCACAGCGAGGTCAGGCAAAAAGAAATTTCGGTAGTTATCTCACGCTTGGCTTGGATCATTCCGCAGCTTGTCGGCATCGTTACTTTTGCTTTTGTTTTATCATTTTAACAAAATTGATGTCATTCTTTTTAAAGATAATCTTGCAATATTCTTGTAGTTTGTGCAGTTCGTGCCATTTGATTAACGCAGTGAATATCCGTAGGAATGAAATGGTTCTAAAGCAACTTGTTATACTTTCAGTTTGGCAAATGCTATCGGTTCACTGTACGTTCGTCGCCATTTTAAAGAAGAAGCCCGCGACGCCGCCTTGGAGATGGTCGGAGATATTAGAACCTCATTTTTGGAGATTTTGAACGAAATTGACTGGATGGATGAAACTACCAAGTGAGTACCCGGCGCGTTGTTTTTTATTTACATAGTATAAATACAATTTCCTTCCTATTTTAGTTGCAATTTTAATAATTTTTGTAATTTGCAGAGAACGCGCCCGGGATAAGGCTAGTTCCATGGAAACCCACATTGGTTACCCTAAGGAGCTCCTAAACAATACCAAACTTGAAGAACTATACAATGGGGTTGGTCTGAATTTAAAAAAAATCTTTTTAGGAATTTGTATTTTGGGTGATATTTAACAAAAATATTCTAAATCAACAGTTGGAAATGAGCCCAGATAGTTATTTGGAGAATGTCCTTAACTTAACCACATTCGGAACCGACTACGCCTACAGCAAGCTCCGTGAGCGTGTTAATAAAACTGATTGGATCTCACATGGTCGTCCTGCCGTTGTCAATGCTTTCTACGCTCCCCTTGAAAATTCCATTCGTAAGTTTGAACCAACAACCATTCTAAATTTTAAATAACAAGTTCCTTGAATATCCTAAAAGTTTCTTATTCTTTTTCTTGTTTCAGAATTCCCCGCTGGTATCCTCCAAGGCAATTTCTTCTCCAATGATCGTCCTAAATACATGAACTACGGTGCTATTGGTTGGGTCATTGGTCATGAAATCACTCACGGATTCGATGACCAAGTAATTGAAATGAACATTTTTATCTATATTTCTGCTTTAAGGGACGGAGTGTTATTCATGCACAAGCGTGCCCGTAGCTTCGCCCCAATGCTGCTTGGCACCATGTTCCAAGTTTAGTCTGCTCCCTGTGCTCTAACTGTTATAAATAATTATTGTGAATTTTAGGGCCGTCAATTCGATGCAGATGGTAACCTTTACGATTGGTGGCAAGCAACTACCAGAGAAGCGTACTTACAACGTGCTCAGTGTATTATCTGGCAATATGGTAACTACACCGTTCCAGAAGTTAACAACTTGAAGGTAAAAAAAACTGCTCCTTAAGTTATTTCAAGGGATGTTTTAAGACAACTGAACGTATAAAAAATGTTAAAAATCATAGAAATAACGGAACTCGCCATAGTTTTATTTTCATAACATTTTGTATGATTTTAGCTAAATGGTATTAATACGCAAGGAGAAAACATTGCTGATAATGGTGGTATTAAGGAAGCCTACCGAGCATACCAATCTTGGGTCGCAAGAAATAAACCTGAAACGGTAAGAACTCTAAAAATTATATCGCAATTACGAAAAATAAATCTGCTGTTTCAAAAATGCATTGACAATTGAATTTTTGTTTAACTCCACAGAGACTCCCAGGCTTGAGTCAATACACCCCCAACCAGATGTTCTGGATCAGTGCAGCAAATGTATGGTGTAATAAATATAGACCTGAGTCATTAAAGTTAAGGATCCTGACAGGTGTACACTCCCCTGGTGAATTTCGTGTTCGAGGTCCATTCTCAAATATGAAGCAATTCGCGGATGATTTCCAATGTCCTTTAGGCACTGGCATGAACCCTGAAAAGAAATGTTATGTATGGTAGAGCCATGGGTTTAAGCTACTATAAAAATAGTCACATAATATATGAGATTTTCTATAGACACAAAAAACTGTAATCAAACTGCTAGCTAAATGTCCCGATTCTCTATAGTGTTTTTGCTCTATTCCTAAATTATTTTTATACGCAGGCTTATATATACAAAAAAGCTATAATATTCGAAAAACCATTTTTTAGATCAACAATAATTATTTAATTTATTTAATTTTGTTGATTGTAACGTTTCCCTTTGCAACAGTTTTTTTGTACTTATTTCTAAACGTTAAAATTGAAGGAGATTATCATGGATTTTTCTCACAGTAGTACCCAATACTGTGACGCTTTGTTACAATAGAAAATATTCATTTAGTATGGCTATGTATTCCCTATGTCATAAAGTATGGGTGTAAGTTTGCATGTGTAACATCTAATCCTCAATAGACACTTGCATTTTGGGGTGAAGGAGTCCCTAAATATTTTGTTGGATTTTTTAAACGAATAAGGTAGTATGCGACTTTACATGAAGAATGAGTTTTTGTTCTGTACGACTGAATCCTCAAATACTATTAAATTTTAGCACATAATAAATAACAAAAAAAGGTGTTAAAATTCCATAACTTCTAGACTTATTGGAAAGGGTTAAGGAAAGCTGTAACCATGATTTTAATATAATAGCTTTTAAGCTTTAAATCTGTAGTAATAGGTTTATTGAAATAAGTATAAATTATACATAAAATGTAGCTATTATTAATATTAAAAAGCGAATAGAAAAAAATTGTCTCAATGTATTTCGATTAATTAAGAAATTATCTTATTAACTGGTTTTTTAATAGGAATTCAGGTTACATTATTCTCGACCTAAGAAAAGTCGTGTGGCACAGCAAAAAAAAGTACTCAAAGGAAAAACAATAATTTTTCCAGGGAGTTTTTAGTACGATGAAATTATAGTTGATTTTATTATACAACTACACCTTGTCTTTATATAGACTTACTGTACAAATAATTCGATTGAATTGAGTCCAAGGTGTAGTTTTTGTTAAATGGAATAATTATTGCTGTGCGGTCTTTGAAAGTCTTTTTTTTATAGAAAGCTTTCTGTATCTATAGTCATAAGTTACGATTATTTATTTGCGGCAGCATACGTTTTCATGTGTCGAACTATACTATATATGATGATTTTATTCCGTCTAGTGTTGTACCCATCCTTTTTTGACGTTATTACCGTTAATATGTGTAGTGCGTTATTTTATTGTTACATTTTTTTTTGTGTGTCAATCATCCAAGCAGTGCCAAGCCACTTTTGCATATTGTAAGATTTTAAAGAGGATGATGATCCCTTTTTCTGTAAAAATGCTAAAAATAAAAGACGAGATGGAGTTTTATAAAAAAAAAATTATACCGATTTTATTGCCATTCATGTTAAATTTTCGTTTTCCCATCTTCCCTATTTCTGTGCATATTCTAGGATATTCTCTCGAATTCGTAACTCAACAATATATGCACGGAAGAAAATTTTCAGGGCTAGTTA
>JAQFXU010002004.1:0-23644 GCA_034693705.1 Spatulosminthurus flaviceps | reverse complement strand
TCACCGACTTTATAAGGGTAATCGACACGGAAGTGAAAGCTCAACAATTGTTTCAACAATGTGGGTTAATTAATTATCATCGAGGAAATTGCGAGTGTGGAAATAGGTGCGGAGGCCGTGCGGAGGATCCTCCGCACGTCGTGCTACGGCTCCGCATGCGGAGGCGTGCGGAGGATTTTTGAGTTTTGCCGGTTATCTAGAACTCAGCCTCATTAACCATGAAAAGAAACTCACCGTCTCGCAGGATCGTTTTCGAGGGTTTCTTTTTATTTCCAAAACGGCCGCCTTTTTCCACATCTTTTCCAACATTTTTATCTTCATCAGGGCCAACTCTAACATTCAAGTTCATCCAAGAATAAATTAATTCTCCTTCTTTCGGTGGACTAGATATTATTTCAACGGTCGCAGCGTTCCGGTGGCTTTCCTCGTCACTTGATGATGCCGAACTGGAAGTTGAATCCGTAGATTTTCTTTGGTTTGGTCTGGTGCCTGGAGGGATGTCCTTCTTTCTTGGGTCAGTTCTGGTACTTTGTTCATGTTGTACAGTGATTGAAGGGTCTCGGCTAATCTTTAGCCTACTCCCCTGGTCACCTCCACTTGGATCAACTTTTGGCATGATTAGGTTCGACGGCCTAGTTTGACGCTGTAAATTTTCTTGCTCGAGGTCTCCTGCTCTCGGAATCTGTGGCATAGGGTTTGTCTTTATTGGTACAACTGCTGAAGTTTTATTGTTGCGGTTATAATTGGGAGTTTCTCTTTGTTTTGGAGGATCGTACTCATCGACTGATGTATTTGTAGAAAAGTCATTGCGATTGGGCGGCTTATTAATGCTAGTTATTGGTTGCAGAGGAATCCCTTTGTTGTCTAAAGAGGAATTACTACCAGATGGCGAGGGTGTCGGTTTTTTTTCCTTGCCTGCTGTTTCCGTTGGTTGTTTCACTATGTTGACAAACGTTGGTTTTGGATATTCATGAACATCATTTTCTGATTCATCCGAGGATTTGGGGGAAATTGGTCTTGCTATTGGATCTTCCTCAACATCGCCTAAACTTGAACTGCTTGAAGAACTGACGCTGACAAAGGTCTGCCGTGGTTGCCTGTCAAAATCACTGCTTGGTGGTTGTGGCCTATTCTCTCTTTTATCAGTTATTGGTTGTTTGGGCAATGTGTTTGCAATCACTACTGACTCCGGTAATTCGTCCACATCACTTCCTGAATATTCCGAGGATTTGGAGGGAATCGGTCTTCCCGCTGGATCTTCCTCAACGTCGTCTAAACTGGAGTCGTTTGAAGAACTGATGCTGAGAAATGTTTGCCTTGGATACCTTTCCAGAGGTTTGTTTACATGTTGCGAACCATTATTAAGCGACTGCGGGAAAGTTTGGGATAAACTTGCTGAAGCTGGAGGTCTCGTATTGAAGTTTATTGGTGGAGGTGATGTCGAGGAATCATCGGATGATGACCTGGAGTCGGAACTGCTGGATGAGGAAGAGGAGCCATGACTTGATATGGATTTGAATGAAGTATTGTCATAATCTCGAGACTCGCCATTTCCTTCTGGACCTAAACCCTATAATGAAAGTTATTTTTGAAATTCTCCTTTTTGTTAGTTACTCAGATATTTTTGTACTTATTTGGGCTGGAGTACTCAAAGATAATAATTGCTCTGAGGGAAAGACCAAAAATTGTATTTGTGTCGGATGCTCTTTGCATGCATACCAGAGTCTGATTTTTGTTTGCTTTCTGGGACGTAACAGCGAAATCCACTTCATTGTGTTGTCATACTTACTTAAACATAGTTGACGTACAAATGCAGGTATGAGATTGGGACTCAAGGCATTGCATGTATATGTATAAATGCATGCATAGGACAATATGAGTCTTTCACCTCCTGCTAACCATAATATTGATCGATTTCCATAACTTTCCTATGGTGATATGAACTAAAATACCGGGGATTTTACTGACAGCGAGCACCTATACATATTACTATCCCCAATAGAGAAAATCATGCTTATTCTACCGGAGTCGAGTGATTAGATTTTCGAAATTTTCGCACCCTGTTGCCGAATAAATAATAATTTGGTGTTTAGTTGGAGACGGTAAAGAGTATAGGAGAGAAGAAACACAATTTTGAATGAACATACATGTATACAGGTGTTACAGATGCAAATTAAAAGAACAAAAGATGAGCGAAGCACTCGAGGGAGCTTTTTTTTCAAATAAGCGGTGTGACGTCATTGCAAGTGGAGTAAGTCTGCGAAGCGGCGAGTAACTTCAGCGAAGCAGAGTAATAAACAAAACCACTACATTACAGCATAAAGACATTTCACCAATAGCCACAGAGTTTACTCTCTTTTTGAGCTAGCTCCTTTCTATAACACTTCTTTTGTTTAGGTTACTCCTCTGTCTTTACAAAATAAGCCCCCAACTGGTAAATAAACCTTGCTGAAATTTAGCCCTAACATCTTTGGTTATGGTAAATGCTCGAAGTCATCATTTTTGCTGTTGGTAGTGTTGAAGTGAGGCAGCAACAATGCAAACTATTTTCTATTTCATACAATTTGCTTCTTATCTGTTTCATACAATTTACTTCTTAACTAAACTTGGTCACGTTTTGACTTTAAACCACATTGGGTGGCCTGAAAACCGCAACATTGAAATTCGGAGTCTATATCAGAAAATGTAGAACATTTGTAGAACATGTAGAAAATGTTTTTTTGCACTGTACTGTTAGACGGTAAATTCAATGTTAATATTGTGCTATTTTAGATGTCCCACCCATTGTCTATATCAATAAAATTCAAGTGTCGTAAGTAACTGAATACAAAGCTATGTGTATAGAAAGATCAATGTGCAATGAATGAATGAAATTATTGAATTCTATAAACGTAATTAATTTTTTTCGCTGTATTTTTAGCTGGAAACAAATGTAACAATTGAGAATTTTTCGGGAAATGGATTTTTCTAATAGATCTTGCTCTGCTCTCAAAATCAGCTCACCTCAATATTTAAAACTACCTTTGAATTGTCCATTCCGTGTTCTGCAAAGCTACCAATTGTCTTCTCGGTCAGTCCAAGAAGGGGAAAATCACTGAAACTTTAACGTATGTCGACTTTATTACGCTATTTAAAATATACCTTGAAACAGTTGAAACTGTAATACGACGCCCGAACGTCTAACTACATGGCACTGAAGCATTTGGCATTCCTACTCTTAATTTTGGCTTTTGCTCACCAATAGCTATAGATAAAGGGGAATTAAAGTATGCATATTAACCGAAAATAAATAATTGGACGGATGAATCCGTAACCACTCATAACTTATATAAAACTATGTGCTCATAAAATTCTAACCCAACACGTGCTTAACAATATGCAGATTCACTAGTAATCTTATCTGTTGGCATTGAAAAGTTGGGATTTTTTAATGGGGAAATGGATGCATCAAAATGAGATTTGTGTTTGGACGCGTATATATTACATGTTTCAATACACGTAGATGAAATATAGACACTTAATTAGTTACAATAGAAATTAGTTACTATTCATTCAAATATTTAATCTCTTGGTATTTACTATTTCTATAGTTTCCTTGACTCTCTGTAATGATTACGGTGTGAGAATCATTGAGAATGAAAGTAGGTACTCGTTGTAAGCAACATAACATAAATGCTTATTTTGATCTATCGGTCTTCGCTTTCGTAATCGTGTGGCTGTCATGCTAATATGCGATACGGCTGGTCCAAAGCCATTTGTCCAGATAATGACTCACTATATATAAAATACTAATAGACACTAAATTACTACAGTTAATTATTTTATCGATGACTGGAATCCATTTAATCTTGTACATTTAACTAAGTATTACCTGTTAATTTTCTAATCTATTGAGGATACAAATTGAATTTAAAAGAATCTTGTAGCGGAAGGAAGACTACATTTTGCAATGGCAATTGTCGTTATGATTATTTTGTCGCTCGTCTATGGGTCAAGTTTATTGTCGCACTTGACTCACCATCGACATGAATTGTTAACTGAGGGTATTTTTATGCAGCTACATGTACTTACGTATAAGTAACCTAAAATATATGTGTGTCTACACTTTCCCAATAACTTCGCCCCTCGCTGTCAAATGACAGAAATAATATTAGTGAGCCCAATCACAATACATACAAATATTAAACGTTTTGACTTCCACTTTGGTGTCTTTATTATCACTAGAACTTTTAATCAATTCGTGCATATATGTATATTATTAATTTATTATCATGAAATAGTTATTACCGAACGTGACGCACTATAGACAGGATATTCATATTTCCGAAAATTTTCGTGATTCTAATATAAGAGATAACGCCAAAAAATACATAATTAATAATTATTCCTAAAAATATTGTATCGACATTTCACAGGGGAATTACACTCAGGTCACTTGGTTACATTTACTTTGGTATTGTATGTACTATGTACTGTATAAGTAACATATTTATTTGAGCAAAGCATTCAAAGTCTCAAATCAGAAATCAGAGCCAGATTTCCTGATTTCAGATTTTAACACTCCACCCTTTATTCTACTGATTAAGGATGTCGAATAAGTTAATTCAATTAAAAATAAAAGGCTACTCAGTTTGAAGAGGAGTGATGGTCATGCCACCCAACCCATTATGATTCACTAGGATGGTCAAATGAGTAACAGCGCCTCCAAGTCGTAAAGTATCATTTTGTGAGGTAAATAGTGCCAGTATATTATTAGAAAAATTATTTAGTGTGGTTGTTCCAACGTTAGTTTGCAAATTACTTGTCGGTATAATACTGCCAATTGTAGTCAATGTGGAGTTAGGCAAATCCAACTGAGTATGTGAATTATTATTCTGACCAAGAATGGTCCCATCAGCAGTGGCCGCAAGAATCAAGTCCGAATCGAATTTTTCAAATCCCTTCACCTCACCACCATCATGATTTCCTTGGAAATCCGTTATTGCGCTTGTAGTGCGATCATTGGAATCCAAAACAAGAATTTGAGACTGGGTCTCATTCTCTTGAATTGGATCAGTATCAATGAACATTGTCGAGTTCTTCAGAAGTTCATTATTGGATAGAGTCAGATGTAAATTATAGTCTACATCCGCTGTATTATTGGCCTCTGTTGTCGATACAAAAGGTTGACTAGTGTCAATTGGCATACTTGTTTGAACACTTTGAGTTAATTCTGAAGCGTCCAGAACTAACTGTTGCATTGTATTGCTACTATTAAGAACGGGAAGTGGTGTAGTACTGTTCCTTGTACTTTTATTACTAATAATAGTATTATTTGCGCAGACAGAACTCTCATTATTTGAGCTTTTTTGGTTCGAGTTGACGAAAGCGCTGCTGCTATTATTTGATATGGAATTTATTGACGAGGATAGACCATCTGTATAGAGGAAAAAGTATAGCCTTATTTGTCATCCCTTAATTAATTGTAAATATCTACTTTACTCAATACTAGACAGTCCCTTCAACACTTAATACTTACAACTGTTGAAGAGAGAATTGGTAGAGTTTACATTCAAAGGTGGAACATATTCACCCCGATTTCTATGAACCTTCAAATGCTTGTACAAATTTGCTTTCATCCGAATCCCTTTTCCGCACAACGGACAAACATGACTTTTCGATTCCGAGTGAATTGTTACGTGCTCCTGTAATTCCATACAAAATCAATATCAATCAGGTTTTGTCCACAAACACCATGTTTATCTTGGGCAATCATATTATGCAGGTGTATTTATATAAACTAATGGCAAATGCTATATAATCACTGGAACTGAAGACCATAGTAGTAACATTTATCATAACTCTTTGAAGTAGAAATGCATACAATACAAAATACAACATTTACAATGTTTAAGTACTACTTAAGATGAATGTTCCGTAATCAATTAAGTACTTCCATTTGGCTTTGCTTACTTTGAGGTGGGTCTTTGTTTTGAAATGCTTTCCGCACACTGAGCATGGAAACGGTCGGTCCTCGGAATGTTTCACGGAATGTTTCTTCAATTCAAACAACTTGTGAAATCGCTTATGACACACTGGACACTCATGTTCATATTCTCCTTCATGAATTCGAACCACATGGAGATTCCAACTTGTGTGGTGTTTAAACCTATTAGAGATCAAGCATACGCACATTTACATTTTATTTGCAATTCGTAATCATTCGCTGTCTGAGGAAAGGATAGAATGAAAGCATTAAATTAGTGTATATTATTCCATTTACCTTTTGCCGCAATACTCGCAAAGATATTTGTGAGCTTTGCTGTCTGTTGCATGGACCTTTTGATGTTGGTACAATGTACTTGGCGTTTTGAAACATTTCTTGCAAATGTCACATTTGTACGGTCGGTCCTGACTGTGAGTCAATTTATGCGGTTCAAGACATCGAGCTTTTACGCTATTAAAGGAAGAATAAATATTTTTTTATCCAGACAGTTTTTCTATCTCTGGATGTGAAGGAAAAAATGATAAATGGAAGGAGAGAACAAATGTATAGATAGTTTTATAGATTGTGCTTACCATTTTCCACAAATGTCACAAATCTTCCAAGCTGTGCGATTGCTGTGAAATAATCGTAAATGTCGTCGCATTGCGAGATCATTTTTCATCAACTTTCCACACTGGAAACATGTCTGCTCACCTTCCTCATGAACAACTTTGTAATGATATCGCATATGGCAGTTCAGAGCAAATGTTTTCTTGCAAATTGGACACCTAAAGAGAAGTTTCAAATAATTCCATTTAATTCAGGTTAATCAAAAAAAATATTTGCACAAATATTACATTTTAGTTACAGTTTATATGTAGATATAATATGACAAATGACTTACTCATGTTCCATGAAGTGTGGAACCCAGTGAACCACATATTTCTCTTTTTTCACATACTCGCCGCAAACATCACATGGCAATAATGGATCTTCATCAGGCTCTATCCCATGTACAGCCGATAAATGATCCGTGTAAGTTTTGATCGGTGCCGGAATCATTTCTTTACATAATTTGCATTTCCAGCTTACAACATGCTTGGTATCGAAAAGAAATGGGTTCAAGTTTCTCATCATGAATTTTGACCTACAGAAATATATTATACAAATTTAAATAAATTAAATGCATTTAAAATTTATGAATAAAAACACTTATAATTTTGAAATTCTTTGAATCGTCAAAATGTACTCCCTTACTTAAGTCCCTTGCTTTTCCTAATAATGCGATGGATAAAAAGCCAATCCTCAGCATTCAAAACTCTTTGAACCAAATTCGAGTGTTCTCCTTGAGTCTTCTTCATAAGCTCCACTGCCCTCTCCTTGAATGTTTTATGGGACATGGACTCATCTTGATTTAAATCCAAATCATCAATGATGTTGTCAGCATTTACTTCATCCTCACTAATGTAGCTTTCCGACTCATCCCCTTCCGTCTCCCTGTCACTCTCCGAGTCATTAGGCCAACCTTCGAAGTCCAAGTCTTTGTCTATTGCCTCGCCAAGCATTACGTCTTTAGTTGAAATAGTCTCATAGTCATCTTCATCCTCTTCCACAAGTTGAAGTTTGAGCAATTTTAAATTCTTAATTTTAAACTTTTTTATTTTCTTTGGCCTCTTTGGATGTGCAACAAATTCCTGGGGCAAATCTTCAAGTGAAGACATTTTATTCCAACTATAAGTATTCCTGTAAGATTAATACATGCATTTTAATTTAATTTGTTTCAATTACACTACGAGTAAATACATCCTCTCACAAAATAAATATTGGGTGCATAAAATTGGCTCTTTCTTATATTAAAATTGGATAAAAATACATACAAGTAATTTCATTTTATTGTACAAGAAAACAGAAATAAATGAAGAAAGTTGGGACATTATCATTGAAATGAGATTCATGGGAAACTTGGGAAGAAAGTTCTGTATGCTAATTACATTAAATGATTTTATATACATATGTACACACACACAAGTAGCTTTATTCATTTGTTTACCTAAACGATCAGGTAGATTCCTCCAGGATAATTTTCTCAATGGACAGATTTAACACACGTGAAAGAGTTGAAAGAAGAGAGAAACCGGATAGCATAGATATAATAGGCAGATATCTATCTGTAGTACAAGGTTTTCACCATTGATTTCTTACCCAAGGGAAGAATGTTAGATGCAAGTCTTGCCCATTCTTTCTGATAAGCTTAACTAATCCAATTTACTTAAAGGAGGAATGCACTTGTAATAATTCTGGTTTATGGAGGTCCAGGAATTTGTAGCAAGCCACTTGAAAGCAATTTGAAGATTACATGATAGACCAAAGAATGAGACTAATGGCTCCATATTTTTTCCTCCCCAATATATGTACGTTCCTTTTCCTCCTCCGGCCCAAAACTACTGTACAAAATCAATATCGAGTTTCTTCTGGAACTGTAGTTTCCGTGTCTCTTGTGCGTATAGACCGAAACCCGGGCGAATCATTCAAAGCCCTCCCACTGTATACAGTGGCTCGTTACTGGAGGCAAATAACTGAGCGGTTTTCTTCGTATGTATGGACAAAGCTTGTCTATATAAAGCCATGTATCGACCTGGCAAAAGACCTGGATTCCCGGTTTACTTTGATAAAGCAATTTATGTGGCCGAGGTAATACTTCGTATGCTTAAGCATACCTACCCATGAATGAATGAGAATTTCATCGTTCTTTCAATGTAAACATGTACCTACATACGCCCCTACGCGTGGAGTAAATTTACCTGAACCGTTCTACCTTGTCCTGGATTTCCTCAAATAATGTCTATCTTCATGTGCATGTGCGGAATATCTACTTTTACCGTCAATGAGTGATGAGTTACACACCTTTTATTAGGTGTCCTGATGTACATACATATTCTGGCTTGAAAATCCAGCTTTAATTCACACTACCATGAAATGATTTTTACACATTGCTATCTTTCATGTAAGTTCAATATTTACTTACTGCTGCATACATCAACGCTGTCTGAAACCGGATTTTTCTATTTTTAATCATAAATAAACGTTATTCTATAGGAAAAACACTGGAACAAGTAAGATTTGGATTTGTCTTGTAAGATCTGGTTTTTTGTGTAAAGGTACTAAATCAGACGAACTTAGGTCAGGCGCATGGAGAAAAAAATGGTGATTTGACGACACTTTACAGTTTTGTGAGGTGGCTAAAAGGTACATTTGCACAAAAGCCGTAATAATTAATGCTAATTTAAAGCTAAAATGAGTAAAAACTAGAAATAACAAGGAGCTATAAATAGAAAAGTAAAGGCAATTCAAAACAATTATATGGAACGTAGCAAAAGTAGACAGCTTTTAAAAATAGTGTTGGCTATTCAATGTTCAGGCATCTATACAATTAATATGTACATATTAGACTGCAGGATCATACCAAAAAAATCAAGGGATTCAGAATACACTCTAAATCCAATTACCACAAATGAATCAGGCATAGCTTGAGGGATTTGGACCAACTGAACTCAATCGGTAGCTTCTTGGGTAATTTTCTCCTTCATAGATTGATCTACTGGGACAATACTCCAAAATTTGCTTCTTCTTCCGAACTGACTTGAGTCTTCAATAGTTTCTGGCAATTTTTGTCGCAATGTTTCTGGTAAGAAGGCTGATGCTACCGAGCCAACAATAGATAGTGCGCCCATTGCATGGTATGGTATTCCTACGTGAAATTTGCCCTGTAGAAGGAGCCGTAACGAATCTTTAAATCTCCTCATGCTTATTATGGTAGTACATAGTAATTAAATAGAGGCTCCTTACCAAAGATACAATGGATGGACACATAATTCCCATGGTACTTGCAATTGTTGAAGCGTAGCCGCTTCCAGTGGACCGTAGTAGTGTTGGAAATATTTCTGTTCCTTGCAAATATACTACGAGGAAGGTGAGGGTTATGGCAAATCTGGAATAATTTCAGAGGCTTGTGTTCATTAGTAGTCCTTGAATGTTACTACTATAGTGTCTTGTTAATTAGATATGTAATAAAGTGTTATCACTATTAAATGCACTACACCGTAGATTTAAGTAACTAATTAGCATATCATTAAATTCGTTTCAAATGTCATAATAGTAATTTCTAGACTCACTTAGCGGCAATTACGCATATGGTGTTGAAATAATAAAGTTCTGGGTGAGTAACACCTACACCGGCTGCAAAGCATGAGAGAGCACAGCCGAGGAAAAACACTACTTGGGTCCATCGGCGACCAAGTTTGTCAACGAGCACACCTCCTAAGTAACCCGATGGTAGTTCAATAATGGAGAGAATGAAAAAATTTACAAACTGATTTCCAGCCATGTGTGTCGTGTTTAGGGTGATTCCATAGTACACCAAGACATTCATGGACCTGAGAAAACCACAGTTGAGGTAATAAAATTACAAGAATGTAAACTTTCCGGCACTCCTATATAGGGACACATGAAGAATGTAGAAACACCGAAAAACAATCCAGAAAAACAAATCGATTGAGGTAGATCAAATGAGATAGATTGGAAAATTACTATGTTAAACAATGACCACATTTAGTGAGATCTTATGAAAATTATGGACTTGCACAGGTTTTCTACGCTTCAAAGAATGTAGAAACCAATGTGCAAATCCACTTTAATTACATATATATAAAACACAATTCACAAAAATTTCCTGTATTGGCTCCACAACAGGGGTTCTGTGATTGATGGAGTAGGTAGTGCGAATTTTGTCATTTTTTACAATGTAATGCAGGGGTTGAATTAGCTTTCCGAACACTAAAAAAATGAATGCTAGATATGACTTACCAAGACAGTGTCAATAGCAAAGTATTCATAGCTAGTCTTTTCCGACTAAAAAGTGTCCACATGCCCACTCTCGATTGTTTCTCCTGCTTGTCAACCAGCTGTTGTAACATGTTGTCCAGTTCTAACGGTGTTATCTTATCTGATGTCTCATTTATCCTGGCAATGTTCAAAACGATTTCCGCAGCTTGCTTGGTTTTCCCCACCGAAACTAACCATCTTGGTGACTCTGGTATGACTTTGAAAAATAAAATTAAAACAACTCCAGGGACAGATGTTACCAATCCAATGATGTACCACGACCGGAGAAGCCACGCTAGGTATGGTAAAATCGCCATGCCGACAACCCAGACCATCCATGTTAAGGAGTAAACCCATGCTCTATAATCTGTCAAAAAAGTAAGTAACCATAAATAATTGATTTTCCTCAGGCCAGGGCTCACCATTTATAAGTGAAGTCGCTTTCATAGCATGTTCAAAAGTTACGGTTACCAAGCAAATTTAAGGGGCTTAAATCGTGGATTAAATATGGTATTTCATATAATATATTAAGTTCAAAGCTGTACCATTTAATAACTATGAAATCAAGGCCCATTAGGACTTATAGTAGACAGTGCTGAAAACACCTCACCGAGAGCTTTTAAACGAAATCCTCCAGATAAAAATCAGAGTGTAACACTTGGAGGTAACCCATTGTCAGTCCAAGCCTCTCGAAGGAAAATGTTAATAACTTAAACCCCAAGCAAACCCCCTCTGGGTACTACCCAGTGGGTAGTAACGCTTCTGTAACGATGCGCTTTTGAACTTTGAAGAACTTTGAAAGTATTCATTAATCAACTGACAATGAGTAGATATTGATACCTGACCTGGGCTCAAACATATAAAATATTATCTACAAACAATGATTTTAAAATATGCCAAATATTTGTTTTATTGCTTCTAAATATACCTTACGTGTATCAGTAATTTCGGCGGTGATCATCGATGGTGCCATAAACATGGCTGGAAAGGCGCTTCCGACTAAAAATTGCATAAGCATGAATCCATAAATGTAATGTGGAATGTACAGGCTCACAATCCGGAAAACAACATTTATTAGGCAAGTCAAGAGAAAAATCGGTTTTCTTCCGAACCTACATACAATGTAAATCTGAGGATTAATAAATTGCACAAATAGGTAATTATTATACAATATTCCTTGAAGCTTAAGAAGGCGAATTAGTGTATTATTATTACATATCAGCCGCGTGGCCAAAAACAATTGTCCCTGCTGCATTCCCAACTGCTGCGAAGGTGAAAGCATCAGTGGAGTAATGTGATTGTTGGCAAACCCAGTTGTAATCTGAAGCGATAGTTGTATCATAGTCCGTTTTATCGTATTCCCACCCATTTAAACACTCCGTCACACCACCTCTTTCATCATACATACGGCACTGGCTATACCTCAGTATACCATCAGGACCTATTTCCCTGTGAAGATAATTTGTGGGGTGAACCGTTGTAAAATTAAAATATCCAAAATTAAACAAAAAGGATGTCTGTGGTTCATTTCATTAGTATTTATTACGTGGGGAGAGTCAAATTTTTCCAAGTATCCAGAGATGTTCCATTATGCCTTCCAGGCACATGACACCAATGCTCCGGCTCAAACAGCATGAAGATGGTATTTAACGTGAGGAAAGGTTCTAATGCCGTGATTGGACACATGACTGCGTACAATAGAAATTTCTGGTATTTCCCTTGGGTCCCAACTATGTCCAGGATCTCATCAAAATCTTCGATGCTCTTCGAGTACTCTTTTCCGGTGCCCTGTTTCCGGTCAATTCAATATTATAGTCTTAGTCTAAATGTGAGCGCAGTACCCCACAAACGGGGAAATGCACCAGTTTAAGCCGATGCTTACATAATATACGTATGCCTGCAAAATAATGACAGGGTGAAATACAAGCTGACACAATTAAATACCCGTCAGTTTTATAATTTGGGAAAAGAATAACCTCAAGTGCAATCATTAATATATTAATTGCAGCATGATTGTAATTTAATTATGTACATAGTGTAAGATTGTTGTACACTTGCGTTCTTATTTGTCAACAACTAAATTGTTGGCAGTTTGGTTTGAAATGTGTAAATATATGCAAGTATGTACATGTACGGACCTGCAGATAAATTATTTTTATTATTGGTTCTATTTGAGAATGTCAATACATTACTTGATATGACCGAAGTAAATAGTATGGTTTCATTACTAATGTTATTTATTACTATTATCATCTAATATAGTTATTGATTAACAGTGTCTACACTACAAAAAATGCAACTTTATTATTCGCATGGGATATATCAAGTTACGAGCTTTTACGTACATTAACAGGTCCATTAATAACAGCAATTTATTTCTGTTACATACATTTTAAATGGGCAATTCTTCATAATATATATTGATTAGCAAATACATGCGCATACGTATTACTTACGTACAATCATCTTGCTCTGACAATGTGTACCACTCGGATTTTGATGGGGTAGGTATCATTTGAAATCTCTCCGCGAGCCTGTCTGTGTGGGCCTGGGTTTTTGAGTAAAAAATTGGCAAAGTTTATATTTAAATGAATGTAAAATACCGGTGTTTTATCTAGTCCTTAAACTCGGAGGGGTTCAAAAGTTACAGCACTGAAATTTTAAGGGCTAAAATGGAGATAAGATACAACTATTTTACATGAATTTAAACGTAAACTTTGTCCAACTTTTACTCATATATATGGAAGGTACCCTTGAAAAGGGCTTGCCGAGAGCTTTAAAATGATACCCACCACACCAAAATCCGAGTGTGGCATTTGGTGGGACCTCATTGTGAGTTGCTCATCACATCTCCCCTCTCCCCGACCAAATACTTGCAATTACAATTAGTTAGCTTGTTACCTCTTGTAACGGCTCCAATAACTCGACTTCAGGCCCCTTGTCCTTATTATGATTCATGATTCCAGCTTCCAAAAAGAGTAAACTTATTGAAGATATTCACAAACAAACTATTCGCCGTAATTGAACGTGTTTCTAACTTTGTGTAATCATCTTAGTCGTTAATATATTTATGTAAAGAAGACTAAAATTGAATATATTACAAAAAATAGAAAAACTAGAATATTGAGTTATGAAATCACATTCAAGTAATAAAATGTTTGATTTGTCGATTGTTATAATCTTGGATGCAAAATATTCTTTCATCGTAATAAAAAGTTGTTGCAAAATCGACTGCGTAGCTCCAACTGATGCTAAAATATCATCTCGCTTTAATTTTAGGCTAGGATGAAACTTGCTTTCAGCACACTTATCAAAGGGTATGTACATTATATTGCAAAATAAGAGTTAGCACATGGTTGATTATGAAAGGAAAGGACTTATTAAAAAAATTCTCCAGATATACCTTACTTATATACATGCTGCGTATATTTAATTGTACTCACTCAATTTGAAGTGGGAGTTAAGTACTGAAAAGTTGTTACTTTACTACATGCGTACAGTACCCGTGTACATCCTAGTAGATATCTTCTTGATCTTCGACTTGAATTTTAGTATTGTAAAAATAAACAAGTTCAGAAATATTAATATTTATCGTGTTTTATTATCCTATAGCCTTATCCTTACCGCTCCTACCCATTTAAGGCTTTGAAAAAGCATTTTCCTTGTTCGGATACATAATTTGTATGAGAGGGTAAGGGACAATCGTATCTATAAGTAAAGCTCAGAGATCTAAATTTTCTATATTGTATAAGTTGCTGTAGTTTAGACTGGGTTGGCTTCTGTTCAGAGGATCACAGCTTAGGAAATAAAACTCGACGTCATAATCATGTTACTATTAAGTAGGTTAAATTAGCAATATTAGCACTGCTTCGTTACCAGGTTGTTGTAAAACATAATGTTATATGCAATACAATGGATCAAAGGACAACTCAAAGCTATAAATAGGTTATATTGACAGTGTCATACTGTGCTTGAGGGGAACAAAAGATCGAACCGCTTATTGCCAGTTTCTGTAAAAATAAATTACCACAATAATAATATATTTACTACAATATTTAGCTACTAATCAATCAGATGTTAGAGCCATTTTGATCCATTAAGTTGCATGATAATAATGTTATGATAATTTGTGGCTACGTAATTTTTAATAAAATAGATCCCGTGATTTTTGCACACAGCTTGGATCTCTTTAACCCCTCGCTTCCGAAGACATTGGGTACATATTATGCTTGGATGATAGCTGTGATACAACTTGTGTACAAGTATGTCCCTAATTAACTAATACTTGAAGTTGGGATGGAGTAATTGGCTGGAACGGAGGGATGGGATCCTATGTTAATTTTTAAATGACATAAAAATTGAACTGATTAATTAATGTATTCAATCAGTATATACAGAGAAGTTTCTAGGTTGCCAACAACCTAAGGTTGGTAAGTAATATTGCAAGTTTAAAAACAAACTCGCTTGTACAGTATATCTCATGTGAGTTTCATTAGTGACATCGATGTTAATAATATTCATGATATGTAATGTGTAATATGGAAGTTAGAAATGAAAAACCAAAATGCTCTGATTCAGGAAAATTCATTCTATTGTTTGACTATGTTTTTGAAGTATGTATAACACCAAAATAGAAATGATTTTCAGTGCTCAATTTACCTGAAGGCCGCCTAATATTTAAAAGAAGAGAAAAAAGGTGAGCGATACGATAGCGTACGAGTGCAACAATTTCCAAGCTACAATTATTTAAGTTATTGCCCCCGAATCTCTAACATATTATACAGATAGACAAGCAGTTCAAAATCAGAAAATATCTAAGTAAAAGAATAAGCTACATATTTCTTTACCATTTTAGCTCAAATTGGTAAGGGAATTCTTTCCAATATATACATGGATACTGGACATAATGAATCAACATAATCTAATTGAGCATGTACAAGCAGTCGGCGAGTCAGCTTAGCAGGGGTAAATAGGGTATTCGTCATGCCCTATTCAGTTTGTTTACCTATAATAAGGATAAGCATCATGCAGTCAAAAAATAACCCTAATTTTCCAGGGAAGTCTTAAAGAGCCCACAGTTTGAATTTCTACGTTTTTATTCTTCATTTTTAAGCTTCCTTTTAATTTCATAACGGTAATCATAAGTCATACATTTTAAGAATAGGCTAAAAAACTATGCTGCTATCACCATTTAAGATTGAATGAACATTATGAATTTCATCAAATCATTTTGCAAAAGATTTGTGTCTAAAATAAAATCCTACCTATACATTCGATTTTAATATCTAGCAATACTGAAATCAACAGATTGTCATCAATCTGCACCGCGCAGCTTCGCACTAATGTGTTCATGTTGTTCATTCATGTTCATTGCATCAGTGATTTCCGGTTAAGCCGAGATCTTTACATCTATGTCCATGGGTCCATTGAGAGCGATTATATAGTATAACTACAGCTACATTTTTAGTATCCACCTAAATTCTCAATTTTATTACATATTGTAAAATGTACTGAAACTAGATACCATGTTACCCATGGAACAAAATCACGTATATATTTAATATGTTAGATGGAACATATGCTTAGGTACTTACTCATGTGAAGCACATGATATATCACATTACTTTTAAAGGATATTAAGCTATAATAAAGACTACGGCTAGTTACTTTACTATAATCATGCCACACATTTATATAGATACACAAGTAAGTAAACCACACGCGTCAGCCTGTGTGAATAATTTCTCGCTTAAAATACTTATTTCGAATTCCAGAAGTGAAGGAAACAAAAAGTATATTTGTGACATGTAGGCGTGATGTCATATATAGAGACTATTACAAACTTTTAAAAATTGATGTACAAAGTAAAAATAGGATTCTTATAATAACGCGTGGAAATTTCTGTGGAATATTACGCTAGGGAAATAAATCCACGAAATTGTTAAGTATACGAAGGGTTGTCTTTCCCTTGGCGACGCCTCAATGACTCATTTCCTTCATCAGGTCTTAATCCCCAGAATTTGTCATGCCTTCCAAAGTCATTTGCCTCTTCCAGAGAGTCTGGAAGTTTACGATTCATTGTCTCAGGAATGAAAGCTGCTGCTAAAAGTCCTATTACTGATGCGATCCCCATTGCAGCGTAAGGTAAACTAGCGTTTATTTTCCCCTGTAAATTATAAAGAAAATTCATTTAAGTTTGCAGCCGAAAACTTTTTAGATTAATTAATTTCTTCTCAGCTCAAACATGCTCATTGTACTCACTATGTAAATCATGTAGGGTCCTGCAGTACTAACTGCAGTAGCTACAAGAGACGCAAAACTGTTCCCAGTTGATCGGAGGTTAGTAGGGAATATCTCCGCCCCTTGCATGTAAACCACCAAGAATGTCAGCGTAATTGAAAACCTGGGATAAAAAAGTCACATAATGTATCATGGTTTTACAACCAACAAATTTCTGCAATATTTTTTGTTGTTTTTTTTGGATTTGTGGATAAAATTCAAAAACCTTACTTCGCAATGACGATGCACGTTATGGTAATGAATGACCGCTCTTCACTACCCAAGCCTCCAATTGCAGCAAAGCAGGTAACAGCACATATGATGAAAAATATGACTGCAGTCCATCTTCGACCTAACTTTTCCACCAAAATTCCACCTAAATAACCGGACGGTAACTCGATAATGGCGAGGATGAAAAAGATGAGAAATTCATTGCCAACGATATGCGAAGCATTCAAGGTTATCCCATAGTATACTAACTTGTTTACAGACCTGAAAACAATAGTTGAGAATTAATATGCAAATTGCATGCCGACTGCTTTACAACAAACAAAGATAATTAATAATTTAAGAGGAACATGTGCCTCCTCTCAAAACTCACCAAGATATTCCCAACATGATTGTGTTCTTAGCTAAACGTGGTTTACTAAACAAAGTCCACACTCCAACTCGTTGTTTTTCTTTCTCCAAGGTCTCCTTCTCATGTAAATGTCTCAAAGTCTTCTCGATTTCACCTGGTTTTAAACCGTAAGATTGCCCATTTTTCTCTGCTATTTCTTCCATAATTTTAGCTGCATCTTCTACTCTCCCCATTGAGAGTAGCCAACGAGGCGATTCGGGTACGAAAGGATATGTCAAGAGTATGAGAGCACAGCTTCCTGAGGCCAGAAGTCCTAGTATGAACCAAGTTCTTGCTAGCCAAGCTGCCAGTGGTAGTGTTGCCATTCCAACCACCCAAATCATCCATGAGAAGCCAAAAATCCATCCTCGGTAGTCTGCAATAAATTGAATTTTGATTAAATTTCAATAAATATAATGAAAGACTTATCTCGTTGTCTCTGCCATTATAATGAAATGATCATTTTAATTCGTTTCTTAAGAACTATACGGATACCTTTCCCACTAATCTCGGCCGCTATAATTGGTGGGGCAATAAAGAGTAACGGAAAAGCTAAGTAATTTAAGAACTGACACACAAGGTACAGCGTGAAATCATAGGCGAAGAATAAACTTGCAGTCCGGAAAACAACATCAATCACTACAGTAATGAAGAACACTGGTTTCCGACCGATTCTGAAAATTCAAAAATCGACCAAAGTCAATTAAGTATAGGAAATGAATTCATAGATTATTATGTATTTATTCTTCCATCTACTGGCGAGTTTTCTCAATGCTACGTCATTAAATCCATTTTACCGTTGAATTAGGTCGCTCTTATTTATTTACTTGATAAACTTACATGTCAGCCAAATATCCAAAAACAATTACTCCCAACACGCTGCCAATAGTCTGTGTAGTGAAAGCGGTCGTGGCATAATGGGATTTAGTGCAGACCCAATCATATTGTGATGGGATGGTGAATTCATAATTTTCTTTGTCATAATCCCAACCATGCTGGCAGCTAACTACCGTTCTATTTGAATCGAACATTGAACACTTGCTAAATCCTAATTTCCCATCAGCGCCGGTTTCCCTTTACAAATGGACAAACATGTGTTAGATATTAATTTCCTAATTTACTGTCCGTCTAAGATGATATACAGTATAAAGTTCTTACATAGGAATCGTGAGAGTCTTCCATTCCTCTAAAGAGGAAGTATTTCTTCCAGGAACATGACACCAGTGGTCTGGTTCAGAGAGGATGAATATTGAGCTTAAGCTAAAGAAAGGCATGAGAGCGGTAATTGGACCAAGAACAGCATAGAGAAAAAATTTTTGGTAGCTCCCGATTGAGCCCACCTTATCCAAGAGCTGGTCAAAATCCTCAGTCTTTTCTTGGGTGATAACATCGTTTGACTTTGGTACCTTTCAATAATAAATACAAAAACAGTTCTCAAAATACATACAATAATTTATAGGATTGACTAACTAATGCCGGTAAAGATAATATTTCTCACACGACATTTTGAGCATTCTACTTACCCTTTGCGATGGATCATCCATCTCAAATCCTTCATTCGCTGCACCTCCCATTATAAAATCTCAACAATTTTTGTCAAAACTAGACGTAAAAATCACAATTGAAAAACTATTTAAAAAATAACAATAAAAGTGCTATTTATTTCTTCAACTGGAAAAATCACAAGGGCCACGTTGGCTATTCCCTCGTATATATCTGTACAACAATTAGAATATCATTGGTCCTCCGTAAAATTGTCACTGAATTTTTTACCCAGATTTAATCAAAGCTTAACTTCACACGTGTTACTAGGTTGACTTTACTTGTTGTTAGTGGTCTGGGAAACAATTTCCGACTGATGAGAGAAAAAATGTGGTAAATGTCAACAAAAGCTGATAGAAGCGCAGACAAGGGGGATTGGTATTTTTGATGACAAATCTACTCATCCCCGAACATGTGGATATAAGTAAACAAAATATTTATGTTCAATTCCAACCGAATATAGCCCCAGTGAATCACAGTGCAGTGGTAGTGGTCATGTACATTTATAGTATCACAGCTGTAGAAATTACTACAATGTTTCAATACCTCACATTACAATAATGTGTACAATAAAGTCCTCCTTACTAAAACCACTTATGTACGTAACACTTTGTACACAATTGTGTTAGAATTGAATGCGGTATAGCTGACGTGAAGGGGAATAATAATATTGTCATGTGAAGCCACTGACTGAAACATAAAACCCAGAAGAGTATATTTAAATAGCCTATTAATGACAATCCGTTTCCTTGTGGTATTTAGTTGGACAGCCTCGCCTTAGTGCGGTTGCAATGAGCAAAGCAATATGTGTAAAATTGCAACATTTTGTTTCTTCACCACTTCAAACTATATAATAATACTAATTAATAATAATGTTTGTTCCACCTCACTAGAACTTGTGAGCACTTTCCTTAAGAGTCAAATTTATCACTACTCCAGAGGTAAAGCGTTTTTGTCCTTAGCAGTTTTATTTAGTTAGTGATGGTTACAAGGATAGCCTTAAAAGACTCAAGCGTATTCGATAAAATAATAATTACTTATTGTTAATTACACGTGTAGGTTAAAGTATGAATGAATGCCGTTAATCGAGAATTGGATTCACACAGAGAGAGGAATATCAACTGGTTTAGACAATTCAGCTGTTAGTTATGAGAATATAGAGACCTCGTCAGCTAGGTCAAAATTGCAGTCAGCACTGTACATATACTGTAAAGGTATCTGCACTACTGCTGACAAATATTCATCAACTTTGCAACTTTCAAGATGGGCAAGTTTGATTCAACTTGTATCCAATTCTCAGAAGTCACATCTTAATAGTGTAGAATTGGGAGGTAACCACACCTGAATTGCTAGTAGTGTTTAATAGATTCGAAGTAAGTAATATGTAATGTCATGTAAAACATTTGATTCATGTAGATTTTGCATGGTCATAGGAATATGTATGCAAAGCATCATAGACCATTTACGGCCTTGATTGATTTTTTATGTTCTCATTCACCATTATTAGAAGTTGTAAGTACTCTGTACTTATACATACTTATACTCTGTCCCTTTGTATTGTTGTCACACACTCATCTCGAGTAATAGCATTTCCAAGCCAGAGGCGCAGAGTGCAGAAAAAGAGGTAGCTTTTGTATGGCAAACAATAAAAATGATGAGAAAAACTAATGCATTGAATGCAGAGGATTTTATTATTATATTTATACCTATATGAGATGCGGCAGGTAAAATCATCGCTAATTCAAATGCAGTAAAGTCACCTTGATCCAGGATCCAATTTTCCTTATAATTTCCTGCAAAAATGTTCTATAATGCTGAGTGAGAGAATATTTTCAGTAGTTGATGTTTTTATAGTCGGTAAAGTTTTTTATGGTTCTATTCTTTGTGACTTTATTTCGGGTCCGGCTTCAGTTTAAATTACGTTATGACCAACATTTTTTTTGCGCACATTCATGGAAACTTTAAATTGGGAAGATATTTTTCAAACATTCATTGAGTGTGAGGGTATGGGCGGTCTGTTGGAGAAAATTGAGTGAGCATATTGTTCGGCTCGAGCATTAATGACTTCCTCACGTCTTGTGAATAAAAGATGAATACAAATAAGCCTCTGGGAAACTAATGCAGTAAATTGTAATATTATATCTACAAATATTTATGTACATAAGGAAACTGAACGCAAGCATAGTTTATTTTACACAAGGAAAAGATACGTTGTATTTATAATTTCTACAGCTGACCATGCGACTTTTTGTATGGCACTAATGACACTAAAACTAGTACTATACATTTTTTGTGGCATTGTGTATAATATGGTACAGTCATTTACTCTAGTCTAGAGATTAGACTAAAATCAACAATTGCTCAAATTAATATTTTTAGGTTTATAGCGACAATTTCAAACAGTAGGAATTATTTGATGTGGCCATGTAATTTGCTATAATATTGGAAACAGTGTATAATCCTTACTTGAATGAAATTTCAAAACTTTTTTCATGACAAAACTTAAACGCCTAACATGAAATTGATACATAATCAAATTGTGTTGTTTTTATGGTCGCCACTTCCTGCTAAGTTTGCTCTAGCCCACTAGTATTATGCTGCGGTGTCCTTAGCTGTGTCTACTGGAGTTTACTGCTTGCCGTATGTAATAAATGAAACATTTTGTATTCATTTTGTTGGTATAACTAAACACTACAATCAACCCTGGGCTTTATGGGATCGTAAATAAAAATTTTTGCAGCTTGAATTTTTACTCGGGTTTTCATTTTAAAGTAACCATGCAGGGGGATATAATTTGTGATTTTTTGCGGTGAAAATTTGCAGTATAATTTATATGACTGGGAAATTAAATTGTTAAGTTATGTGAGTGAGTAGCAAATAAAATTTTCCAGAGCATTTTCTTTTAAGTGAATGTATTGAATTCCAATTAGTTAAAATGTATATCATAGTCGTTCATAATTTTTAAAAATTTGACAAATTTTTATGAACTGAGCCAAAGTTATAACCCGAAAAGTCAAATGTGGTAGCCAGGGAGACTGGTCGACAGCTTTTCAATTCAAACTTGCGTCGTGGACGACCAAATTTTTCCCAGGTCCCAGAACGACTGCTCTCTGGGGCAGGGGCTCTCCATTTGCCACGGCCATCATCATGGAGCAAACCAAGGCAACGAGGAGAAGCAAGCCAAGAATCTGGAATAGAAAAGATATTGTACGATTTGATATACCTTTTGAATGTAATTCATGCATTAAAAAAGTTTAATTAAATCTCTTACTTTAAACCCTTCCATTGTTCTGTTTTGAATTTTGGAGTTTCGTCCGCTTGAAATTTGTAATTTCAGTTTTGAGTTGTTGGTATTTAGCAAGCTGCTGAATGTAGCTGAATGATTTTCCAAAGCTTTAGCTGAGCTATATATACTGAATGAAAACGCATTAAAGGGTGCATGCATTTTCCCAAATCGAGACTTAATTTAATAATAATTGAATTTAAATTGGATAATTAACATTTCAATATGATCTATATAAGAAGTCAATAGGAATAAATAAATACGCGAACTTGGCATTAGTATACATGGTAATTACCGGGAAATTTAATGGTTGTTTATTATTTTAGAATTTAGAATAAACAATATTGATGATGTGCTTAAAGTCACTGTAACCTGTAACCAAAATTATTCAGCGGATATTTAAAGATTACCACTACTCTTCGCACGCCATTTTTGAATCTGGTTCTGAGAGGTTTTTTTGAGCTGTGATAAGTTGCTATCTTTCCATTAATTAATAAGCTATTACAAACGATTGTGGGTGATCAAAAAACCACAACCGGTACAAAATGATAGTGGATGTGGAATTCTTCAAAAATTCGAAGTGATTCTGTATGAAAAATCCGTGGGATACCTCTCTTTATTAAGCTCTTATTATATATGCAATCATTTAAAAAAAACAAACAAGTATAGCACTTCCACGCTACCCTCATCTTCCAGACTGGACAAATTTGTCAGTTTCAAAAATTCGAGTAAGTCGGTCTCCAATCCAAAATCTCCAATCAATCCTGTTTTTCTGTATAAACCAAAAATACTCGAAAACCACTTAACCGATTTTGACCAAACTTTCACCATTTTGAAGCATTTTTTATTCCCCAGACCATCTTTGTTTAGTTTTATGAAATTTCCAAAAATACTTCGAAATATGGAACCTTCAATTTCAAAATTTAGATGTTTTCAAAAATTGCGAATTTTGGTTTCGAAAAAAAGTATTTTTTGGAATTTCAAAGAACTAAAAAAATGTGGTCTGGGGAATCTAAAATGCTACAGAATGGAAAAAGTTTGGTCAAAATCGGTTAACCAGTTTTCGAGCAATTTT
>JAQFXU010002003.1:0-23647 GCA_034693705.1 Spatulosminthurus flaviceps | reverse complement strand
GGTGAGAGAAATTTGCCTCAACGTCAGCAGAAAAACTGGTAGAAATGATTGTCATGAAAAAGGCGGTAGTGGCATAGTCGATAAAGTTATGAGAACGTTTTAGTGAAACTACTATGTGGAAAACAATCGTAACTGCACTATCATTTCAATAAATGTTATCGGCGTTTCTTTAAGACGCGATTACAACATTGAAGGGGACGAGTATGTGTGAAGCCAGTAGCGACTTGTAGTGATTCAAACATTAGGACTGCTTTGCAACCGGTCTCGACTACAACTGAGTAACTCAAAAGAAGAGGCCTGCTTTGCTACCGGTCTCGACTACAACTGAGTAACTCAAAAGAAGAGGCCTGTTTTGCAACCGGTCTCGACTACAACTGAGTAACTCAAAAGAAGAGGCCTGCTTTGCAACCGGTCTCGACTACAACTGAGTAACTCAAAAGAAGAGGCCTGCTTTGCAGCCGGTCTCGACTACAACGGAGTAACTCAAAAGAAAAGGCCTGCTTTGCAGCCGGTCTCGACTACAACGGAGTAACTCAAAAGAAGAGGCCTGCTTTGCAGCCGGTCTCGACTACAACTGAGTAACTCAAAAGAAGAGGCCTGCTTTGCAGCCGGTCTCGACTACAACGGAGTAACTCAAAAGAAGAGGCCTGCTTTGCAACCGGTCTCGACTACAACTGAGTAACTCAAAACAAGATTACCCATTTTTTGGTATTAAACCACGCCAAAGAGACTGTATCGCCATTTACTCCATGTTAATGAAATCGACATCCATCGTAATGGTGAATAGTGGTGTGTATATGGGAGGGCGATTTTTTCAAGGAAGATGCTCTTTTGTATGTAAATCTCGAAAATGGGTTCAAAATATTAAAATTCGCAAAATCGATATTTAGCGAATTTCAACTTTGCCGGTTTTTGTTGAAAAGGAGCCACTGTGCGCTATGCCATTACAATCTTTACAACTTTGATTAAAAACAACCAATTGAATCGAGACGTTGCGTTCTACGTTTGTACAACATGTAATGTACATACAAGTTGACAATCACTTTCATCATCATCATCATCAACATCATCCAGACCACGAAGCTTTTAGTTAATAAGATGTGAGTGAGGTCAGAATTTTCGTACCATGTTGTAGTTCCAGTTAAATTTTTGTACGTAATTATCAGGTAAACACAACACTACACCAAAAGATAATAAGTTCTACAATATTAGATCATACCAATAACATTGGCCTAAATAACAACCCCAGTAAGGACATTCCGAGGAATCTCTCACCCTGTCATGGCCTCAATACGCTATTGGATTATTGTTCAATTCTTTATCGGGTCCTTGCTAGAAGCAAGCAACCATGACCACGCAATTCTGGAAGTTGTGAGTTGGCAAGATATGAGTTCGGGGAACTCTATAAATCAATTGAGGTATGCTTCAAACGTCGCTATGGTAATTATATGAGTGGTCCTGACGGAGAATTAGTAATTGGACAGGGGCTCGTAGAGCCTGTTTAGTTATAATTCTCCTAAGGACCACGAATATAATTAGTACCCACCCTCCGCACCCTTGAATGTTTTGTTATTAAATTGTCCTTGATTCTGATTAGTATGCGCCATGGGTCCCTGAGCGACGACACTTTTAAAAACAAGTACAGGCGCTTGCATGACAAATCGGGATGAAAATTTTTGAAGAAAATTACTTTAAATTCGCATTAGCTCTCCGTTTTTAGCCAATTTCGAGAGTGAATGATAAATACGACAGGTATTTTGAAACGCAGTCGCTTAGCTTCTGCGACCAATTTGGGCTATGCGAAACCAGCTTTACTGTTATCATAATGATTATCAATAATTTGGGTGAGCATTTGGTATTAATTTGTTTTCCAACTATTACTATATCGCTATGTATCTAAGTATCTCTGTAATAATCGATTCCTACTCATTTTACTTTATTTTTTGTAAGATTGATTAAATAAGAAAAGACTTCGGATGTACTCATTTCACGCCATAAAGACCAAATGTTGACCTTATTTTCAGCGAAATTCACAAATTGTAGTTGAGAAACAGTTTGGAAAATTTCAGTTGCGGTTTTTCCTTTACATTTGGAACTCCAAAATTTTAATGCGATTTCTGCGACAGGTTCCAAATCATGACGAATGCTCAGGATTTTTGCTTATTTCATTTAGCCAGTCTTCATCTAACCAATCCGGGTCGCCCCACTTGTAGTTTTAACACTGTACATGGAGGTTTCATACGGCCCTAGTAGTTTTTCAACTGCCACAGTTAGTTTTTTAACTGCCACAATAATTTTTAAACTGCCACAGTAGTTTTTCAACTGCCCGAGTAGTTTTTTAACTGCCCAAGTAGTTTTTCGACTGCCCAAGTTGTTTTTCAACTGACCGAGTAGTTTTTAAACTGCCCAAGTAGTTTTTCAACTGCCCGAGTAGTTTTTAAACTGCCCAAGTAGTTTTTCAACTGCCCGAGTAGTTTTTGTACTGCGTAAATGGCATAAAAATACTGCCCCAGTAGTTTTTCAACTGCCCATGTAGTTTTAATTCTGCCCGTATAGTTTTTTAACTGCCCAAGTAGTTTTAGCGCTGCCAAATCGGGTTGAAGTACTGCCATTTGGGGAAAAATAACTGCCAATGATGCTAAATATACTGCCCCTAAAAATGATAGCCGTCAGGATCTCAAGCATGTACTAAATCGAGATTGCCACCTCGGGCTCGGACCTTTTCATTAAGAATGCGCTAGTGTATTAATATTCATTATATTATTCATTATTCGTACTGATATTCTCCTTGGATTCTATAAATCGTGTTGTCACCTTACAATACCGCTTCGTGATAACTGAGGATTACTGGAGCAGATTCAGTGCTAGTTCGTTTTAATGTTTTCTTTGAATCAGCTAATAATAAAGCACCAACTGAGTAGATCGCTATGGTAATTATATTCGTGGTCCTGACGGAGAATTATAACTAAACAGCAGGCGCATCATGCCGTTGTGTAGTTATATTGAAATGCCATGCAAAAATAACGAGTCATTTACATACCTCCAGGAGTTCTCGACGAAAGGACCAATGAACCACTACCAAGCAAGGAAAAAAAGGCAAGCCACAACGACCCCAAGCAAAACGTAATCCAAAACTACTAGCGTAAGATTATGCTAAAATAATTAGAATAATAATCAAAACACAAAAATGCAAATTAAAAACAATTCTTAAGCATGCTACAGAACCTCACAGCGACGGACGCGATTGCGATGAACGACAACAACTACATCTGCATGTGCATAAGCCGACCTTGTCGGCGCAATATTTAGCTTCTCAACATTCATTCATACCCTTTGCTTATTTGTATACGTTAACAGCTAGTATTCGCATTCATATATCGGCTATCTCGGGTGCATTCAGATCATGGGTGCTTTCAATGTTGCTTATCAGGTCTGTGGGTGCCAAATCCATGCCAATGTCTTGAGACATCTACATAATTGCAATAATTAATCCATAGGGACAACTGTATTATTGATTGATTAGATCAAACTACTGGAAACAGAGTAAAACATCACTGTAACTATATTATAAATAGACAGTAACTATTCTTCAGTGTCGGGTGTCGAAAAAGAGTCACCGGGGTCCAGGAGTAACCTGTTGGAATAAATTATAGATTTTGTACATGTAATTATAGTTAGTAACCACATGAAAGAGGAAAAAAGGCATTTAATTAATTCAATAGCGAAACTATCTTCTAGAATATCGCCATTCATTGGAAATTGGAATCCACCGGTCCGGTGGATCATGAGTTACTAAAAAACAATCTGCTGTGGACTGTGGGCCCCACAGTGAGGGATGACTGAAAGTTAGTAAGGAGTAGACCCTTTTGGGGGTCTTGCTTTTCTCAAATTACTACATGTAATACATATATATATGTATTTAGTTACAACCGCCCATAAGAGTTGTATATATGCATTCTCTCTTTTTGGAGCAAGTTATGCAAAAATCCATACTTTTTATCTACATGCATGGAATTTATGGCAGTTTTACATCTGTAATTAATTACTTATGTGATACGACGGGGCGGAAGCATGTTATGATGTATTTATTGTCATTTCATTTCAGACTAGAGAAGGGCTCTTGCCGAGACATGTATTGTAAAAGCAAATCGAATAGGACATAATTATGAAGGGAAGGGACAGCTTGAATTTATTCCCTAAAAGCCCGAAGGAGAAGATGATGTTCTTTCTGATGTTAATTAGGTAGTTACTTCTGGTAATCATTTTAATCTACCAATAACTTTGTATGAAAATGTATAAGCAAGGCGATGATTATTTATGAAAATGGGAGTAGTTGGAGGAAAGGATCTCTAAATTATGTAGGGGATTATGACCTTTCGCGTGGCAGAAAGAGTTAAAATACTAGCCGGAGCGCCGGCCTGCAGTAGCTTTAGTTCAACAGCTAATTTAGTTGGTCATTAGTTTACTTCGAAAGTTATTAGGCTAAAAATGGGACAAGTGTGAAAAATCGTTCTATGTATAACATGCCCGTTAAGAGATAATGTTTAGAGTTTAAGTTGCATTTCTATCGCGTGTATGGTATAATAACAATAAAGTTTATTACGTTGTTTTATCAATTTTTTATGTTTTAATTTAAGTGTGTCAGTACTACAGTGCCTGTAGTAATCTCTTAAAGCGGAAGTTCTTATTTGTAAAAGTCTTATGGTTTGTCAGAAATACAAGGGAAGAGGAACTTGTCTGACGGTGTATGTATACGATAATTTCTTCCTTAATTTTTATTGATAATTCTTCTAATGTACGTAATACAACAAGTTCTTATCGTAATGCTATTTTTAAAAATTCTGGTGCTTAATGTTTACTCGTTCATACCTCTTTGAATCCTACTATAAGTACATTTTCTGGTTGTACTGGAATTTTTTAATTAAAAACTTGAATCTTCTTCACATTTTTAGCCCCACGTAGATCTGATATCTGATCCAGGATTATTGATAAAATGTCTATCATTTTTGTGGCTACTCTACCTCATGGGTTACCATCTAATGTAAATTAATTAAAGGAATTAAAAGCTGTCGAAAATGGCTGTGATAACTGAATGAAGAATATACTACAGTATAAAATATAATAATTATTAATTTTTGTTCACAGGTCTGACTAAACTTAATGTCCTCCAAGGCTAGGGGAACCACATTAGAACATGAAATTTTTATTCTGCTTTTCGTATATTTTCACTTCTCAACACAGGAATCAAATTATGGCTTTGAACAGTGAACGTCCGTCCTGAGGTTGCATTAATTTTACTCGTAGGAAGTTGTAGCGTTGAGCACCAGTCGAAAAGCGAATCGGTTTGCGTGTTTAAGTTCGTAACAAATTATACAGATTAATGATATTACATTTATGTGCGTCCGCAAGGGTATGCTTGTTTATGCTTAATATGTATGTTTTATGTTAACATATATTCATTGAGTGAGTTGAAATAATCAGTATTAATTCGTTTGCTATAAGTGAGTACGAATTCACCTTAGATTGCACATCACAGGCTTTGTGCCTGTGTTTCCTTCGTAACATTAGAAATGCTTAGCATGTTTACTCACTGCTTCAAGGAATGGCAGAAAGAATGTATATGCTGTGTGCATATTTGTGAAAGGTTTTTGTGATAAAGATAATATTGAGGGGTTGCTATGTACTCTTTTCTATGTTTCAGGCCTGTTTCTCATCTTGGATAGCTTTTTTCTGTTTCAACTGGCCGACTCCACATGATGAGTGATGCCCTTGCCCCAGGGATATTCATTTTATGGGAATTTTTTTGCCTCTCTTCCGTCTTCCTCCTCCTCATCATCATGAATGGCATCTGTTGCTCGTCTCCTCTCGTTGTCAGACCATTGGGCTTTGGGGTGTGTGAAAAGTAAGCCCTTATTTTATGTTTGAGGCTGCATTGTATGCCTCCACTTTTTTTTGTTACCCTCACTCACTCTCTCCCTGTCTGGTACTTATAACTCATACTGTATACTCTTATGCATAGTCTCAATACTCAAACAAAATCCACTACCATTTTCAGTTTAGTGCCAGTGGCCAAGTTGACAAAAGGAAAAGAATCAAGTTAGTGGAGAGACTATAATGCTGCGAGTGAAAAACTAGGACTCTTCCCACGGCCACCATCATCAAAATCCTCATTGTCGGTAGTGATAATCTGAACGTTAAAAGCAGCTCACGCAAGTATATAGTTTTATTGCAGTTTTAATTTTAATAATAGTACTGTTTCACACATATTTAATAGTCAGAGTAGGCAGGATAGGAGTAGGATTTAGTAAACTAAATGTTTGTAGCTGTAAATTGTTGATCCTATGATGTATTTTGTCAGCCCCCAAGTAACCCCTGAGTTGTTGTGTAGCTTCCCATAGTCCATTATTGTATTGTAGGTTGGTCGCTCCGTTGCTCGTTGTTTATACATTCACTTCTTTGTGTTTCTATGCACACAAACATTCTGCAGAAATTATTCTTCCTTTGCTCCACATTCTACTTAACTCCTTAAGTGTTATTTTATCCCATACATGAATACTACCAAGCAAATTCTCAATCTAAGGCTTATTTTTGGGGACAAATTAGAAGGGTTGTGTACAAAATTATTAGAAATTAGATCAAAAAGCCCTTCTTTCCTATCACAGCTATAGTGACACCAAGTACAAAGTTCTTATGCTTCTAAAACTCATAAAATAATACTCAACCAGCACAGCGTGCGAACATTCAGTCTTGTCACTTTTTTTCAAAAAACAAACCAACAGGGCGGTTGTGCTTGAGAAGTGTTAAGTGCCATCGAATGGACTCGTACAGTTGTACATTTCAAAAATTCTTCTTTTCTGAAAAACTTAGCTTTTTGTATACCTACTGAAGGGTCCCGCCCTAGAGAAGACTTACACTCACATCAATGCATCTGTACGGAAAGGATTAGAATAAGGAGAATTTACAAGGGATCAAGTGAGGAAGAAAAATCAATTCTGTAGGTTCAAGACATGATCTCTGCTACCAACCAACTAGCCGTTACTTCTTTTATGTATTTATGAGATCTTATAGTAATTCAGTTACACAGCTAAAAAGTTTTCCGAGCGAGAGGATGAGGTGACAGATACGCTTTACTGGGTTCTCATCTACCATTTATTTCTTTTTCATCAATTGAATCTCTATATAATCTAAGCCTTCGTTGGGAAAAGAAGGGAATTTTCAGGAGTGAGCACTATGCTAACGGTTACGGCGGTGAGTGCTGTAGGCTCTCTACATTTCAGCAAAATGTAGTTGAACTGTAGGGGTAGTTTTCTTGAAAGTCATCGCCTTTAGTCGTTGAGCATTAACGGGATCTTGAAGGTACGATTACAACCCGAGGCCAAAGAAGGAGGCTGTGCAAGAGAATGTATTGGAGGCAGCAAAACTATTATGGGTATTATTAACAACGAGGCTATTAAACTCTGACATATTTCTCTGGCTGTCTTATGCTCGTTTATGGCAGCTTCAACAAACTGTTTAGTGTGCAACCAAACCGCCGACAACTAAAATAAAATTAACAAGCAGCCTTTTGTGGGGTGAAATCACTGAATCCTTCATTTAAAGTTGTACCACTGAACTGGGCCGGTCGTCTAGTTTCACTAGCTCTAGCTCCTGCTGAAGAATTTAAGTGGAACGTCATATTACAGGATGCAAGACGAGGATTGTGCTGAAAATGGAAATTCGCAAGTTCTACCGGGGAAGGTTTGTGAAAGTAAGTATACGTTTGCTTGCAATATTTTCTGAGACTTCATACTGTGTGAGGATATAAAGCAATCGAAATGCAGGTTGAATTCCTTAACTTTGTAAAACCTGTGCATTTACTTGATTGACGGAACAGAATTCGATCTAACTTTATGTGTCATTTAATTTCACATTAATACGTTGTTAATACATTTCAGTTCGACGGCAGTGGGCTGTTCACGAGGATGAGGCGTTTGCATATCGACTGCAGAGTGAAGAAAGTGAGTGCAGAAAAAAAATATTTCGTGACAGGGGATATTACGTTTTACTATTTACTTAAAATATAATATCAGTGGTAATATGTATATTTGTCAAAATTGATGATACATTTTTGAAATCATGTGTTCAAATAATGTAGTAAATCAACACTACTGTGGCAATCGCACACGAAATGCAATCGTTCGGGAAGACACACCAAGAGCTAGAGAAGAACAACGGAGGGAAGAACAGGAGGCTTTAGAAGAAAGACTGCGACAGCTTCAATTGCAGCAGCTTCAGTAAGTACAAAGTAGTCAGAAAAACTTAACTGCGAAGATAGTGGAGTTTTTAAAAGAAATGCGGCGCAAATATTCATATTTTTAGAGCAGACGAAGATGCACGACTGGCCAAAGAACTGTCAGAGCGATTTGAAATGGGTGTTGATTCGGGAAGTCTACTAAACAATGTTGGTCCTCCCCCCGTAGGAAATCAGAAAGGTGCTGGTACCCTGAACGGAAATTTTAATGACTTTCAGCAAATTTTTAACGCCAATGAAGTTGTTTCATCCTCCTCCAATTCAAGTTCCTCATCAAGCCTTCCAAAAGTCAATAATGTTCCAATCGGAAAATCCTCTCCTGGAAGTTCGGGTAGTAAATCTCCCCTTAGCGGTAGTGAGAAGAAAACAAAATCCATAATGAAACCAGCGGGGTCATATAGGGATAGAGATGAAGTTTTGGATTGGGTAGGAGCTGTGGGTGGTTCTACAAGTCCTAGTCCAGTCGCATCATCATCAGCAGGAATGTGTGGGGGCTCTAATCTATCACCCCCTGCCTTTGTGTCTCATTCAGAACAAGATGACGAGGACCGACTTATCCAAGAAAAGTTGGACGAGGTAGATTTGTGCATACAATTATTATTTTATTATTTCTTCGTGTTGGCCTGATGATGGCGCTGCGTCATAATCCTCAAATACTCATTTTCTTGGCCGGGTGATGTTCTAGTGCGTGTGTTTTGTATCATGACTAGATATTCACTCGGTCATGAAGATGAGACGGGTATCTACATCCGTCGTCGGTTTTTCTATGTATTTACTTATCATTACGTCTTCTGCCATCATTCTGTCCCTTAAGCATAAAAAGGTTCTATTAAAAGACTGCATAACTGAAACTGCAGGAATTTGCCAAACGACTTCAAGAAGAAATTGAACAATCTGATAGGGACAAGAAACTTGCACTTGAAGCTCAGGATAGGGAATTGGCGAAAATGATCCACCAAAAGGTATGACCAATATAACTTGTATTACTGTCACTTAAAAGAATCTATAGTACACTTCTAGATGCCACTGCACTGCTTGGTTTTAATTCCGAATATAATTTGTTAGGAAAGAGAACGCCTGAAACGTGCTAAAGAGCGTGCGAAAATGAAGGCAGCTGCTGCTGCTGCAAACTCCCTAGAAGCACATGACCATCATAATAGAGAAACAGTGAACTTGAATTTATACCAGGCCGAGGAATATCACGGTGGGCACTGCCGCACTCCGTCTCGATCGTCCTCAGGAACTTCAAGTAGTGATCCTAAGTCGCCTACATGGGTCGATATTAGCAATCCCCCCAGAATCCCCGAAAAAACTAGAATAGATCGGGACGATCCTTTCAGTTTTAGGGCTGCTCCTAGAGCGTTACCTCCTAACCCACAGCTAATCTCACAATCCGAATCTCGGCGTCAGATTGGAAGCAGTACAAGTGCTAGCGTTTCAGCTAATCTTTACCTTCCATCAGACGAGCCTATACCACCTTACATGCCTTTGCAAGGACTCCAGAATCTCGGAAAGAAACGCAACAAGTAGTAATTACGTGGATGCAGACAACGGAGATTTTCTGAAAGTTCCGTGATGCATAAATCATGATTATATAGTATTTTTTAAGTTTTAAAAACATGAATCTTCAGATACCCCAATTATTAATACTCACATTGATTACAAACTGGGTATATGTCTCAGTATTTATGGTATTTATAGGTACACGCTTTACCTGTTCACCGGAGAACATAGAATATAGTGCCAACGCGAATATTAGTTTATTTAAGAGTTTTAGTACGAAAGTAGGCTTCGACAGTTATTTTTTTCTATTATTTTTTTACCTTGTGTTCCTGATCTGTCTTTTAACTTGAAGAATAAATAAGTGTTTTATTAATACTCTTTTCTGTTTATTACCATTATTAAGTCGTTAAGTACACAATCGCATACAAGATATAATTCAAACCAAAAACTATATATATATTTATACTATAAATATAAATAATGGTGGATGGTAGAAAATCTAAAAATTACATAGGGCTGGCTGCTACATTTCATAAATAAAGAACCCAATAGTTATTCAAAACCTCATGATCCAGGATCGGGAGAAGCTGGGGTTTCAGGCTCAACAGGAGCTGGAAAAAATTGTCCTAAAAGGTAGCCAACTTGTTCTGCGTGTTTCAGTATTATGAAGCGAAGCCGATCCATCGCAAAAGGGTCAAAATCATTGGTTTCCCATGTACGAACAAAGCTTTTGCTCACAGCACTTTGCGTGAATGCCAGCCTTACTGGCACATGCATCCTCATATACGACCACACATCCTCTAGTAAGCCTACTATCTCTCTACTTTGAAGTTCTTGCAGAATATCTCCCAAGTAACAGAATGGTGGTGGAATAAACTGGCCAATTTTCATTAAACCAAGAAGTCGGGTTGTGCACTCCAATAGCCGAGGATTGGATGTGGCTTTGGTTTGCTACATAGATGTATCAAATTTTTTAAACGTATTAAGACAAATGCAAAACACATTACAGATTGTATACGATGATGAACAATACCTGTGCGCTTCTCCAACGCTGAATAAATGTTGCCATGAGTGCTCTCACTATTACTGAACAATAGCATAAAGAAGGTCTGTACTTGGCTAAAAGTTCGAGCAAGTGCCAAAAGTAAGGATAATCCTCAAATGTTCGCTGGATGTGTAAATCTCTTTCGATAAGCATCTGAAAATTTTAAAATGGGAGTGAAACATACCGGGTGCGGATATTATTAAGGAGTTTGGTAGCTATTTCAGAAATAGAATCAACGAGTTTTTAAAAGACAATATTATATAAGACAATAATATACCATTATTATTGCTAGTACCACTGCAATTAAATATTTCTCACCTTCGAGTACTCCAGGTCAGGCCAAGGTAGCCCATTTAGCATTACATCTGGAGACACTATTTCTACAAACAGCAGAGCGACTTGTCTCATAAAATCTAGCCCAATATAGAATCCACAATCTTCAATGTAGTTAAATTCACACCCGTTTAAAATATCTTCTGGTCTTTCATCCCTTGGGTTGCCAACACTTTCATTCTTAAAATTACTTGGCATACAACATGCTAGCATCAAGACACTGAAGAAGATCTGTACGTTTTTCTCAGCTTCCGGATTTTCCAACGCAAGGAGTTTTTTTGCAATAACTTCTTGAGTCCTCCTAAAATTTCCTTTCTGAAACGTTTGAGGCACAATAGATCCTGGAGTGACGGTACTTACTCTCTTCCGATTTTCATCCATAAGAGTTGTAGTAAATTGAGAAATATCCATGTCTTCCTCGTCATTCACTAAGCTCATGCTAATAAGAGTATGGAACAATTTGCGATATTGTGGATCTAAGAATGACTGAACCATGCGTCGGATTATAAATATCCTGAAGATCAACCGCTGATCCGATTTCTTTAATAGTTTGTCAAGAATAGAAGAGAGGCAGCAGATCAAACGTGACCGATTCTTCTTGCAAAACTTCAGAGTTTTCTCGTCATCACCAGTGTCCCCAAGAATGATAAACAAAAGATCGACAATTCGATCCATCATGGTCAATATCGAGCCAGTTGGAACATTGTTGACGAGTATTGGAATTTCGGAGAGGATTTCTAGAAGTAAAGCGGCTTGCTTCATACAAATTTGGGTTCGGCGAGAATCTAATAGTAGGGATAAAGACTTGAACTCTGACTGCAATGCTGTGACAAGATTGAAATAAAACGGAGTCTTCTTCAGATGTTCCGATTTTAAGATGCGAACTATTATCTTCCAAGGTTGATTTTTGTTTGATTGGGAGTCATGCTGTGAATCCAAGAAAAGTTTCGAAGCCACAATAACGTTTTTTAAACATTCTCTTAAAATGTTTGGATACTTTGCACTTAACGCGTTTATCAACTCAATCAGCGTCCAAATATGAATATCTTGGGTAGAGCCATTCAAAAGAGAACTGACAGAACGTTTTCCTAAACCCTCGTTATAGAACAAGGCTAAGATCTTGATGAGTTGTAGAGATGCACGGCAAACCCGGGATTCTCCGTCTGACTGTTTTAAATAGTCGATAAGAAAGTCTGGACTTTGTGAAAGGGATGCAATACTCGGGAAAAGTTTAGAAAGTTCATTTAAATGCACATCCGAATCAAAAGTTAAACGGGTAATCTCGCTGATAAAATTATCTGGAATTTCAAGAAAAACAAAACCCATGTACATAAAATTAATGATGAGAGCACAGTAAATTTTTTTGCAGCTTGCACCTACAAAGCAAACAAAAAGCTCGCGTCCGATGTGGATCCTCCCAGGTCTTCGAACCATTAAAAAGAATTCTTATCAGATCGACGGAGCGTGTGCTCTTTATCATGAGATGAGTAACCAAATTTAACGTCATGCACTCCGCTGCACCTTGAGCAGGATATTCAGTCCGCAGCCAGTCACAAGTCAGAGATAGTAATCGGCTGAATTTTTCCTGGTGATGAACTAAACAAGGAACACCACGAGTAGGATAATTGTTATTTAAGTATTATATGACTAAACTGAAAGTCTAATTCATCAAGAATACCTTGACCAACTATACATCCTACTAGAGTGTCAATTAGAGCGAAGGAAGCTCGAGAAGAGGAACATAACTTCAGTAAAAAAGGAATTTCCACTTGAATATCGTCCGTATTCAACTGCAAACAACATTAAACATTGTCAACATGATCTCAAAGTGATTTTTTTTTGCATAAACAGACAATGACAGGACTGAAACAGTGACTGACTTTAATTTGTGCCAAAGCTTCAAAGGCAAACTTCACTTCATCGGAATGTGACGCAACCAACTGCCCTAGAATTGTCACTAGCAAGTCAGAGTTGATCACTGGAACAGTTTTGTCTTCACTTCTTTGAGCTTCGTCTAGCTGCCCGTTGGTTGACCGGAAGTTCTTCAATCCAAGAGAAAGAACTCCATTAACCATAGTCTCATGAGTGGATTTGTTTAGACATGTCAGTATCCAATCAAAGTGAGGAGTGTGCCTTGTTAAGGTTTCTGCATAAAATGAGTAATTCAAGAACGTCATTAATACCCTTCGATTTACGTAGAATCATTCCCCATAATAACTCAATTGCAAGACGCTATGCCCCATCACTCACCCAGTAAAGTCGCGACAAAAACCTCCTTATGCTTGCTCGTATCATGAAAACAATGTTGGGATATTTCTAAAAGACTCTGTATTACTTTGAACTGCGTCCAACTCGGAATAACCTGCGGCAAACGTCCACCAGCTGTTACGGTCTGCCTCCCAGTGAGTGTTCTCGAAAAATTTGCTAGTAGTTCCAGAACCCACTTGGAGATTACAGGGCACCAAACCATTTCATAGTTGTCCAATAATGACAGCATCACCGATTTTATTTCATCCAAAATTGCAAAATCCGAATCATGAACAAACTTCGGTCTGTAATCCTTTAATCAGAATACAAATAACATCAAATATAACACAAGATCAACGACAACCCCCGACAAGCTCCACCAAAATTCACAATAACTGTCTACAAATCCTTAGTTAAAATAAGCTCCAAAGCTCCCACTCCAAAAAGGAAACATTTCTTATACGTAGCAACACAAATTATTATCTGTAAACAATTCCTGCTTATCCTTACAATATTTTCTTGATGTGCCGCCGCATCCGCCACATACTCATGATATATTTCTGCCAAAAATGTAAGCACCGCCTCTCGGGATATACTTAAATGTCTCATTAAGTAAAATCCTTCCCGAACTGCTTCGGTTATCTCCGTCTTTATTACATAAGGGTCAAGCTGTAGCCTGGAAACATTTTCATACGTGTCAAGGAACTTCCTCAACAGTGCCATAAGATCATCACCCCCTGGATTTTCCTTCAGTTCTGGCGTTGCAACAGACGCAGATGCCATGTTGAAGCAAGACTTCTTCCTATTAAAATTATAATAGAAAAATATTAAACTACAACTACTTATCAAGTGTCATGTATCACGAATTAACTTTAATTTCACAAGTAAGTAATTATATCGTACGGCCTATAGAATTAGCAAACAAAAAGTCCTGTTACTTATGGAATATATAAATTCTTCTCAAAAGGAACCCCGCCGTAGCTCAAGCTCTAGCTCTCTGGATTAGATAGTCCAGTCCAGCCTTTATGCCTCCAGGTGATGAAAACAAAAATTGAATACCACAGTCTCAACTTACAAACTTCGCGCTGTCACTTCTTCCGGTAAACTACAAAAACGCGTTGGGTCGAGTGAGATGCGATCCGAGTGTTCTGTAAGTAAATTAATAATTTGGAATTCTGAAACTTTCTCTTTATCAAAAATTATTTCCAGCTGAAGCTAAAGTTTTGAGTTGATTTAAAATCTAATTGGTATTGTCCACGCAATCTACATACACTAAGGAGTTTTTAAAGCAGGAACATTTAGAGACTCATTATGGCCGCCAATCGAACTGGAAGTGGTTACGACACTGCGGCTCAACAAGGACCAGGCTTTGTGGGAATTAAATTTTGCCCGGAGTGGTAAAAATATGTTTATTCATTTGCTCATTTTACATGTACAGTTTAATTTTTAAACATTTAGTTGGAGCCTTTCATGCAACAGTGCTGATTTGAAATTGGTTGAAAATGGAATGGTTATGCTAAGACTATGGTTGAATTGTAAAATGAATTATTTTTTTGTTTTGTTTTTAGTAACAACATGTTGTACCCCAAAGAGGATAAAGAGAATCGACTTCTACTTTATGCAGTAAGTTACTTATGCGGTTTCCAAATTACTATATAGTATGTACACTGTTGAAATAGTAGTTTTTCGAAATGCATGGATGATTCATAATATTTTAAATTTTAATGATTGGAATATTTTGTAGTGCCGTAATTGTGATTATAAGCAACTGGCTGACAACAATTGCATTTACGTGAACAAAATCACCCACGAAATTGAGTAAGTTTGACAGTGTGGTTTGCTTACTTTTAAACTAATTTTGTTGAAAAATAGTGCTTAACGTTGAGTGAAACTGAAATGTCTCTGAAGTGTTTAAAAACTGGTTTTTAATAATGGTATTTTCGTTGAATATAGTGAATTGACTCATATTGTGAGTGATGTAATTTCGGACCCAACTCTGCCGAGAACAGAAGACCATCATTGTCCCAAATGTTCGCATAAAGAGGCCGTATTCTTTCAAGCTCAGACTCGTCGTGCTGAAGTAAGTACAGTAGTTATGAGAGTAAATTGTATTGTTACGTAAGCGGAGCAATTTTTGATGATTGTCAGTATCTATGAGACAGTTTTGAAATGTGTACTATGGTTTTAGGATGAAATGAGACTGTACTATGTGTGCACGAACCAGCACTGCTGCCATCGTTGGACGGAATAGAATTGGAATATTGTTTGAAATATTGAAAAATTTTAGGTGGCCTGTGTGTTTTTGTTTTCCTTGTACTATTTTTACTTTTTGAATATAAATGAATAAAGTTACATATTTTGCATTCCATATAAAACGGGGTGTCATAAATTTGTGTGTAGCTTTTATTGTACAAAATAAATGAATATTCTCCATACACTTGTACTAAACTCTGACATATTATTTCGTAAACCGCACTCGTATAAAAGCAGCATGAAAATTTAATATTTTCACTTTCACGCAATGTTTTGTAAGGTTCACCGGTTCTTGAAGTGAAAATGTTTGGGTACTGTCTGCTTCCTATTTCCTTCCTTGATTTTCTTTCCCTCAGCAAATTTCCGCCTGTCAATTTCAGAGCACCCGTAATATTTGAGGTTTGGAATTACTCTCTTCCTAAAATGTTCCCACATTGATGAAGCCGTCCGCCCTTCCAAGATTACTTCCTCTTGGGCCTTCTTCCAGGGTAACATTCCCGAGTAGTAATGGTGCAAATTATTGTCACAAATAAACTTAAGCAGAGCTTTTCCATCCTCAACAGTGTAGGGATCACCACGACCAGATCTATTGAAACATCGGTATACATGTAATGCCCATCATACTCTAAATTGAGGTAAGAAAAATACGAGAAATGTAACAAAATTACCGTTTAGATGCCGTGGACATTCGGTCGGGGCTTGGAGGCATAGGAATATCTTCATCCGTAGATTCATTAAGTATTTTCCCTTTCCTCCCACTTGACTTATTGCCCTTTTGAGTTTTCGATCTGTCTGTCCTACGGTCGCTATAATCGTCTGAGCACTCACTACAGTCACTAGTATTTCTTCCGTCGTGAGGACCGCATGGTATAATATTAGTACGAGAATGCACTCTAGCAGGATCCTGTCTCTCTTTTATGGTAACCGATCCATTTCTGGGAAAGTTACCGTCATCACCTTTCCCCCTACTACCGGCTGTGGCATTGTCACTTGGATTTCCATTCGTTCTCTCTCGATGAATTTTACTTCCTACTGCTGGATGCGCAGTATCATCACTATTTATCTTAGCCCGAGAGGAGCAAGCAAAGTGAACCTTTTCCGTGTTCACATCCGCCTCACGGAGTTGAGTTGCAGCACTCTCATCTGTCTTAGATGGCTGTTTACTCTCTATTGTATTTTTTACTTCGGGGGACTTTGCGTTGAAGTACAGACGATTTGCTGTGTAAACACGTGAATGGCATTGTTTTTTCTTCTTCGATGCAGGTTCTTCTGATTGAAAATCATTCAACACCGGAATATTTCTGAGAATTCAAAACAAGCTTCATTAATAAATTAAAATCTGAGGACAATCATGTGTCAAAATGTTGCCGTTATCTATTACCAGACGAATCATATCGTCATATCTGTTTTAACTCATTACTAATTAGCTAATCGTACTTGCCTCCTGTATCTGAAAAACTTTCTTCTAGTCACTTGATTCTTTTCTTCAGAGGAATGACCCTCATCATCACTCGAAAAAAGCAAACTGGCCGTGGTATGCAAACCTCTTGGATTTGCTAATGGTTTAGCCGTACTATCCAGGCAAACATTTTCCTGTACATTCGTACCGGATTCTAAATCGATCTCATTTTCTACTGGGGAGCAGGCCCTTTCCCGAGCAATGTCGGAATCCGTTCCAGTCACAGTAGTAACAGCTGGCTGTGAGCAGATACTTTCGGGTCTACTACATACAATTTTAGGACCTTGGGGAAAATCCTTGCAGAGATTTCTGAAAATGTATCAACAATTCCAACTATTGTTACCACTCACCGTAATCACCATCCACATTAAGTTTATTCACTTTTCCGTGTATCGAATAGCTTACCGTCGTAGTGACTGGTTCGCTAAACCAGCTCCATTTAAATCTCTCTCTTTGTTTTCCATCCGTTTTAAGTCTGACCATGTTCGTTGTCGTTGAGCAATTAAGTTAACATCAAAAGGCATCCGCTCTCCAAGTCTTGCGTTACATATAAAATATTGGAAGCAATTATTAGTTTCAACTGATCAAAAAATCAAAATCAGTACACGATTTCCCGTGATTCTCCATGCACTGATTCAACAATACATAAAAAGAATTCCGTAAAGCAAACATCATACCTGTAGTTGTTCAGGTCTTGCAACTCGTTCCGTAAATAGCTATCCACTACAAACGATGGACTGAACACGGCGGTATTTTCTGCTAATATCATTGGTGGTCCCAAGTTCCGGTCTAAATACCAATCTAAATCTAACACTTTAACCGAATAAGGTTCCTCCTCTCCATGCTTTACTACCATTCCCCCTGAAATCTGAAAATGAGTAAAATTACAAATTAAATTAAATTGTATTACGACTGTAGCCCCCTAACTTGTTACTAATTCAAACTTTAATCTAAACTTCCTAGATTTCAATTCATAAAAAAGATCATATTACTGAATTACCTCAATTAGATTCCGTAGTTTTGAATCACTATTGGAATACGCTTCCTCAGGAAATATTTCAAAGCACATTACACGACCATCCGTCAAACCGAATACATTTCTATGAGCAGAATACCCTTTTCCCTTCATAGTAGCTTGCATAAAAATTCAGAAAAAACAGGAAGAAATACGGAAGAAGAGACATTAATGTCGCCGGAAGCCAAAACAGTCACCAAGAAACACCAACAAGTTAACAAGAATAATTATTGCCATTGCACTCCACTGACTCCACTTGATGACTATTGTCCTCCTTAAGACGTCGAGACACAACATAAAATATGTAAAATGCGATGTTAATTCACTTTAATACAAGTTAAATACTACAAAGTACAAAATGCTTCACAAACCGATTTTGTTCTATTTTTGTTTTCTTTCTAGGTGCAGCTGACAGGATTTTACATGCTTATTATCAACATGATATATCACGTTTGGGTTTTGATCCCGCGTAAATGATTTTGACCAGTTTGGAAAGTTATACACACTTATGGCTGTGTACATACATAGTATGTACATCTTGTAGATTGCTTGCTGACTTCAAGGGCGGCTTGCGGCTATCGTCCTTCGTCGCAGCTTCCCCAGAAAAATACTGTATATATAGTTGTCGTAAGTCCCGTTGTCCGTACTATTTATATTATATGTAGTCAATGTAGTGTGTTATTTAGTACATCCCTCACCACGATTTTTATTACTCAAAAACTGTACTAGTATGTATACATAATGAACAAAATTTCGTTCAAAATATTTTCGAACATTCCTTACTACGACAATTAAAGACCCATATATAGAGCGAATAAGTTCGTTATTGATTGCGTGTTAATGAGTATAGTATAATAACATCGAAACCCAAAACAAATAATTCATTGTTTCTCTGTAAAACTGTCGCACCGATTTCTAAGATTTCTGTACACTATAACTTTACAAGCCTGTTAGTAAATTACAGTTCCAGAAAATTTTGTTAAAATCCGTCGCTTATATAATATTTATGCTTTCAGAAAAAAATTCTTCAAGTTATCGAAGCAGAATTTCCTTTGCATACAATATCTTCAAACCTGTTCGACAGATTTCAATGAAAATGTTTCTACAAATTATATGTTTCTGCCCTATGGCATTGAATTTCAAAATGAATGAAATCGATCCCCTAGATTTTGAGAAAATAATTATTATTGAAATTTTCAAAATCACATTAGGTCTTTGACGCCGTCAATCAAGGTTGCTATTTAGCGCTGAACAATCTATGTGACAAGTACATACTAAAAAAATGTAGCTGGTATTTACATGGATTTCAATTATATACACTATAGTACATGCTCTTGGCAAGTGACTACTTTTATGTGATATCATAGTGCAGTGATAACTGATAACGTGATAACGGTAAACCCACTCTATGGCTGGTAGCTAATGCAATCTAATGGAAAGTAGCGAGAGGGGGTGACTCAACTCAGCTCCAAACTCCAAGGTGCATGAATACCCAAAATAAATGCTATGTGTGGGAAGGGGTCAAAAGTATAAATGTTTTGTTGTGGAAATTTATGTAAAACGTGAGCATCACGCATCATGGGGGTTTCAAAAATAAGAACTCAGCAAGTGAGTAATTATTAGATGACTCAAATGCATAAATAATTTGCATACATTGTACATACAGAAAGTATAAATGCTACAGGTTGTAGGAAGATGGACAAAATTATAGGGAGTAATTTAACGCCGGAATTTTCAAAATCATGCACTAATAAATAATGGGGGGAAGGTGAAGTCACTGACAATTAAGCCACAAGCTATCTCTTCGCGACAGCCTTAAATCATGTTTTTTCGTTAATAAATAGTTATAAATGCACTCATATTAACGATATACAGATGCAAAACACATTTAAATAATTTGATAACGTAAACATTTTTACTTCACTCCCAGTAAACGAAATAACATATGCAAAAATCATAATCCAAAATCCAAATCCAGAGAAAACTAATACGAAAAGTACGACCTTCCACAACATTTTGTTGTACGTTATACAGAGCTTGGTGTATAAATTATGTAAATAATATATATTCATATTCACTTTAGACATTTACAATCCCGAATCACTATACTGCTATTAATACTTCTATCTGGGAGAAAACTGTTCAAGTCTACGTCAGTTATGCTGATGATAATTAGTACACTTGAAGAGAGTTAGGAATTAGCTATTTACTAATAGTATTTATTCACACACACACATGACACATATAGGTAAGTAAGTACAGCCTCCAGATCTCAACTCCGACTGACTACTCTACAACTTCTCTCTAGCATTCTAGAGCATCATAGAATACATTCGCCATGTACATGACATTAGCTCATACATACAACAAAAACAATAATAGCTACTGTCATGTGCGACACCACAGTAGTAGAAATTATTTATTAGAGATTTAGATTTTTGCCAATTCAATAAAATCAGAGCACACAGTAATAAACAAAATTGAGATTTAAAGTGCAGCGTGAAGTACAAATGAAATTTAAAATTGTCAAAGCACACTAGCTGTCCTTCGAAGTGTCCGAAGATATGGACGTTTATCGAAGCTTTGTTACCTCTCACATCTAATCATCATCATCATACCTCACTCTCTCACAATTATTACAACGCTATCCGGGACTTCTTCGTCTCCTCATCGAAGTTAGAGATCTGAAGAAAAAATGAATTAAACTAGGAACCACTATCTGAAAAGAAATGCCTATTCAAGCCAAATATATTTGTAATAAAACCGTTGCATGTATATATATTGTGTAGTCAACAGCTACTTCCTCTCCTTCTTTTCACGAAATTGTATGCTTGCTTGAAGCATTGCAGGCTGAATTTCCACTCTGAGCTTTTCGCCACGTCTATCAACACCAGACCTTCTTTGGGTTTTAGATGTTCCAGGTCCATCATACACAACTTCCATGTCCTCATCCCCACAGCTTTCAAATCCTTGACGGTATAAAACATTCGCATCATGACCGTTAACCTGTATTAAAATCAAGAAATTATTTTCAATTACTGAAGGGGAGAATCAGCGCGTATGCATAACAGGTAGGGTGGACTTAATGGTAGTGAAGCACTTACAATAAAATTTGGCCAAGTACAACTCTTCAATCTTTTAACAGGCAGCTGCTCTAAGCATTTACCCGAAAGTGGATACTGCTTGAATCCAATGAAGTTATTGGTAAACTCCGCATTCACATGAGTCCAGAGGAGCTTTCCTTTTGGTATTCTTAGAATCCTAGGTATGTGCTCCAGTTGTAGAACTTTAAGTTTCTTTAAAACCTGTAAGCCGGCGCAAGAATCATCCTCTAACTCTCGCATGTCCTCAATTTTCGTTGGGGGGAGTTCAATATTATAAAACTGCACGAATTCCTGGAATTTGCGATACTTTTGTAGATCCTCGAACCTCATGTAATCCCTGTAATTCTTCGGAGCTCTTGAAGGTTGACCCAAAAGACACTGTTCCATTGTGGCTTCAAAATCATACTGAGTTTTTAGATATAGTTCTTCTAGTTGGCTTCTCTCCATGGATTTGAAAAATGTTCTTAAAACCTTCACGCTAGGAAGAAATATCCAACTTTTCTTTAGATTCGGGAATCGGGCTGGTATATTCTGAACAAAGGATGAATCCTTCAGACAGTCTGGAAGTTGCAGGTCAGTGATACTTGGATAGGCAAATTTTCGGGATTCCTTATTCTCTGTGAATTTCACAGTTAAATGCCAAGGAGAGCCCACACGAAAAACGCGCAAAATTGGAAACGAAGAGAAATGTAGTTCATCAATTTTAAACAAATTTCCTAAAATCAAAGTTCTGAGATTTGACAAGAGGGGGAATTTAATGGATACACTGAATAATTCAGTTGGTAGTTCATCCTCAACGGTTATTAAATGGCCAGTTCCTCCTAAAAGAGACCCATTTGTGCTTTGACCAATAGATTGGTCGACTGAAGCGAATTCGTAGTTTCCACCAATGTCCACAAACTGCAAATTAGGCATTGGAGGGATGTCAATAATAATATCAGGTTTCCGTAAAGAATTTCCCTGATAACTCCCGCACACTTTAAATTTCTTGAGTTTCGAGAATTTTCGTAACAGAGATTCTAAGGAATGGCCATCAACATCTTCCCACATCCCATTTCCAAGCTCTAGAACCTCTAGATTGTAGGAACCAATTTGTTTTAACCTTTCGATTTGGTCTCGCTTTAGGTAGCCATCCTTTGCAAAGGATTTCAGAGATAATGATTTCAAGCTAGATACATCTCGGAGAGCATCAAGAATGTCATTAGCTGCTTCTAGGCTATGGAAGGTATATTCAAATGACTTCAAGGATGTTGCTGCTTTGAGGATTGATATTAACGGTTGCTTGTATAATATTTCCCCGGAATGACTTACTGTTAACTTCTGTAAGTTTTGTAACGATTTCCGGGAAGTGAATAGCACCTCTTCGTAGGCCTCGGGAAGAATTTGAATGTTGATATTGAGTTCGCATAAATTCGGACAGCTCTGCAGGGTTTTATTGAGGTTAAAAGGGCAATTGGATCGATTACTTCTCCACGACCAAACATTCAGGTCTAGATGGAATATGTGCGGTCCCACGCGCTCGTAAAACTGAACCCAAGATTGTGTTTCTGATACAGGAGGATCATCCATACTACAATTGTGGTAATCCGTAGTATAGTCCGGCACCAATTTTACGTACGAGCACCTTCCAAGAATGCTACGATTTTGCTGAAGTGACTGCAACACCGTCACTGGATTGCTCACTTCAAAGGGAGTTTTTCGTTTCTGGCGACCAGCCTTGCTAGATTTTTTCAAACACTTACCTCTTGATTTCTTAATTTTCCTAACACTTTTGGAACGCTTTGATCTTGGTTCGTCCGAATAATTAGAGCCAGAATCTTCCGAATTAGAATCTCCAGTGGTAGAACTATCAGAGTAGGAATCATTGGAGGTGCCGTTGGAATCATGATCTGATTGGTCCTAAATGGTTCAGATGCCAATTAAATTGAAATTAGTCTACATTAGAACAGTACACATACAATATACATATTAGGGCAAATACATGTACTTAATCACAAGAACGACTCACATTGTAAGAACGTTGGTGGGTTTTATTATTACGAAATGAGTATGAAGATTTCGTAGATTGGGAAGATATTTTTTCATTGCTATCGGAATTGTTTCTTCTAGTAACTCTTGATGACGGCGACGTAGATTTGGAAGTGGAAGAATATTGCAGCTCCGAATCGGACTCAAGTCTGACCTCAATTATTTCTGGGACTGAATTTCTAGGTGGAAACAACGGCTCGTAATCACTGTCACTTTCTGAACTTCCTTGTGATTCCTGTTTGACCTTCTCCGACGCAGAGGGTTCTCCCAAGTGTCCATCATCATGTACATTTACATTATTACTAAGATTTTGCCCCAAGGTTGTGCTATCCAGATGGTTAACATGTAAACTTTGACTTGATTCCTGATC